>JAVFBZ010010974.1:33361-50864 GCA_032466195.1 Katharina tunicata | reverse complement strand
ATTATATTCGCTATCTGTTGCATAATTATTCAAATAATATATAAGATCTGTTTCATCCAAATGTGATATGTAAATAATGCCAACAACATCCTTCACTGTTGGTATGTTGACAGGTGAATAAATGACAGGGGTCACAACAGATCAACAATGACCAGTCTGGTAACAACAAGATATTTTAATGAGTTTGGAATGAAAACCTATGTGTGATTTAATACTGTCAAAACATGTCTGTGAAGTTTCTTTCTATCAGAGTTGGGTGAGAATAATTGATAAGGGCAGATGAGCAGAGAGAACAATGATGTATTAGGGATCCTGTTAGTCAACCTTAATCTCCTATATCACAACTGTTAACAGGTCAGACCAGCCTTTGATCTTCACAAGATGGCTGTTAAAAAATCACCCTTTTCCTACACCTATGAGGTAATTTATTTTCATTGAGCAGAGAAGATGACAAGCATCATATCAGCAAGAAAGCTCCACCCCTAATTCATGTTTATTAAATAAGCCCCTAACCTCAACCAGTATTTGACATGAAGAAGTTTATCTGTCATCAGCCTTGCAATCTGTCATATAGAAAGCCATCAGTCTCCTATCAAACAGTCCTCACACAGTTCTTTACTGCCATTACTACACATCTATCAAAACAGCTCAAGACTTCTTCAAGACTCCTGACAATCTCCTGTCATCCCGTCACGTTTCTTCAACAAATCCTTTTGTAGTTCCCAATCCTTTTTTACGATTTGTTACAACCATGCCAATTTTCATCTTACTCAGAATACCTTTATATCCCAAAATTTATCTCATTTTCGTGGTGAATTAAAACATCTCCTTTCATCTCACAAAGTCAGATACCTTTGTTGCAACGAAGTTCTAATGATTCTAAAACTTTCCCCTCAGGTCAGTGTCAAACTAGAATTTATCACAAATTTCGGATGGACAGTTTTGTTTTGAGCAAATTGAAAACGTCCCGAGAAGAAGATGTATTAAATGGAATTGAATGGAGATAGGACTAATAGAATTGACTGTAGAAGTATCTCATAACGAAGAGCGACTAACAACCTCTACTTTATTAAGTGATCTAAAGTGTTTTCACCTTTTTACTTTATTAGTCTGTCTCGAGGGAAAGGGGAGGTCAACGGTGGCCACAGCTTTGATTGACAGCTGATTGACGCCAAGCTAACCCGGCAATCTCTGAAAGAAGCCCCATTTGCATATTTCTTCTATCTCTGGCGATAAGACTACGCTCTCCAATCCTCTCTTAACAATAACTTGCCGGGTATTATTGTCTGAGATGTGAATGACAGCTGCTTATGCTTGCCTTAGAATAATTGATATTATATGGATGACGGAAAGCAATTTAGTCTGCAACTGGTGACTTAATCTTTTGGTAGCTATCTCCGCAATTTGAGAAAATCGGTACACAGATATCATTCACTTGAAAACCTGATTAAAAATACTTCAACATTTTTTTTTCAGACATAACAAATATATAACTTTCACTAATATCAACATAATATAAAATAAAAAAAGAAACTACAATCACATAAAAAATGTTCGTAAAAAAATGTCTGATTTGTTTTTATGTACTTATACCTATTTGAGTTCAAATAATTTGTTTTCCTGAACAATTAATTTATCTTAAATTTCCACATATTTACTGTAGCCTATTTTTGATAAGTGAGAATGTTTAAAAGAACATGATTTCATAGAGGGTCAGATTTCTCTAGCCCAAGTACCATAAATAACATGTTTGTTTTGGTTGGTGAATGTTATGGCTGTTGTACCATAACCTAAATTTGTGTGTATATATCTTACAGAGTGTAGACATATGTAGGTATATAGGCCCCTCCCCTAGCCTGTAGAGTTTCAAGTGTATCTACCATGACAGTGTGATGACAGCCTACTGTACAGAGGTCACCAGGCTTAGATCAAACCATTAGCTTAATACCATAACAACAACAACAACACAGCTTTTTACCTTCTTTAAAAAATTATGCTGTTCATACTTTTGCTTACAAAAAAAATTAAATAAAGAAACATGATGATGCAAAATAATTAATTCTTAAAATGGTAAATGTGCAATTTTATAAATGAAAAGAGAAAAATTAAACAGTATTTAGTATTCAGAAGGCTGTCACTTTTTCTTACTTATGTACAATTTTTTAAAATGTATTTACTCTTGTTGGGTCAGTGTTAAAAAGGCAACATACTTTATTTGTTTATAAGATGGATCATGCTTACATTTCTATTGCACAAAAAAGCTCTTTAAAGAATTGTTTAGGACCATCATATATATATATTTCTTCCAAAAACAAGTTCTTTTTTTGTTTAACTAGATGTAACATATACCATATTGGAATAATGCAACTTGCCAAAAAAAAAAGTATATGTTCACAGAAGGGATGAATATTGGATGTTTCTACATTGCTTCTGGCACGACACAAACAACCGGCTGTTTCAACACCGCTTCAGGAATTATTTTGGAGAGTTTTCTAAAGCAATATGTTTTTTTTTTCAACTTGTTCTTTTTTTTTCATAATGGATTTCAAGATGTTTTATTTTTACTCGGTTTGAATTCCTCAATAAAGATCTTATCAAATTCTAATCTAGATTAAACCATTAACAACATGAAACTATCAAAATAATTACTGTGACAATGGAATTAATTTCTGTCTCGAAAACAAAACACATTATGCAATTGTTAAATCGTTACACAATCAGATTCCCTCCCTTGGTTTAGATTGTTACGCCTCAAAAATGACAAATAATCAACTAAAATGACAACAAAATTGTTTGCCCTCATCATGAAAAAGTGTGGTATTTTTTTTCTACATCAAACACTTATAACGAACGTTTTTAAAACAAGTTTAATAAAATGAGAGGATTAACATGATTTTCTGTTACATTAAATTACTACAAATCAATTTGGTAATGATCTTTAAATCTCTCCATTACAGTTATATTAATTTGTGTAGTAAATAAATACTTGTAATGAAAGAGCCCATCAAAACAATTTTGTTCATCAATTCTTTGTTTCTCTCTTAATCGTTGAATAAATGACAATCATCTTAACAATGATGCTATGAACAAAATCCTACATAAGATAAACTTTGATGGAACTAACTAAGATCCTGATGGTTTATTTATGTGAAATGAGTTTCCTTAACTCTCATTTTAGTGCCCCAGTTGATTAACAGTGTGGTTTTAGTGCCCCTACAACACCGAATGGAAGTCCTCCAGTCGGTACAGATCTGCACAAAGAACAGCCAAAACATAACACACAGACATTTTACGGCACAGCATCCATACACAAGAAAGTCTTCGGGGAGAATGACACGATTCTCCACGGTTACAACCCGGAAAAAGGAAGTCTTTAACAATTTATAATTCAAACTATACTCAAATTCAGGAAACTTTCAATTTTTTTTTTTTAAATCATAAGGATGCAAAAAGGCACAGGATTAAAGCACTAGAAAGGGTTTAATGTCTATTGTTAAGAATCCAGAACTCTTAAAAATTGTACTCAAAACTCAAATTTGAGAAAATTTAGGGTTTTTTTTTACTCATCAATGTAACATGACACAAACAATTTATGAAACAGAATACCACAATTTGTTCATGTCCCACATAACAGAAAAGAAAGAAATCAAAACTAATATTTGAAACTGATATTTATAAATTAAAATGAAAGCAATATCTCTATATTTATATTGGTGATATCGGCACATAATACAGGATTTGATCTGTATTGTACTTCAGACTGGTACTTAAGTTTTAAAGTTATTCTAAGTGTCTCCACATCTATATGCCGTTAAAAGAAGTTTCTGGATTATTTACAAATGCTGCATGCTTGATACAGCTTTTTCAATAATTTGCACATAAAAATAATTATTAATTTTAAATCAACATAACAGTTTGCATAACAGATTCCTGTACAAACTTCGTGCAAAATGGTAT
Organism: Katharina tunicata; assembly: GCA_032466195.1. Lineage (NCBI taxonomy): Eukaryota > Metazoa > Mollusca > Polyplacophora > Chitonida > Mopaliidae > Katharina > Katharina tunicata. The sequence goes on along the minus strand of JAVFBZ010010974.1, from coordinate 46,907 downwards.
ATTTACATAGGAATGAAGGCGGTAGAATACTTTCTAACTGCTGCTAATTTGTCCCAATGTGGCCTTCTTTTATCAGTTATTATCAAACAAACAATAACAAAGCAAAGCATTAGAATAGCATCCATAGACCCACAGGACTATACAGAGGTAAACGGATGTAAACAGCTTAGCGATACATTTGCCAAATAGAAGGTATCATAGTGGGACTGTGGCTTACAAATAAACAGAGAATCTTTGGTGGATGCCCGTAGGTACCACCTCCAGCTGTCAATACACATGGGCAGCATTCCCCTATAATTTCCTCTACAGCTACTAAAAACAACCACTGTAGCACTGTTATTTTATCATTAAATACTGAGGGCAGGGAAAATTCTCACTAAATGGCAAAATAAGTGATTGGATGACGGGACTTTATTTTTTCAGGTGTGTGCCACCATACTACACAGTCTCAGGACTAAGTGTAACATAAATTTCTCAGTTACTATAGCAAACAGACTCACTGGTACACTGACTAGCTACCATACTTAGCCCTGTGTGTTTTGCATTACCCTTATCGGTCTAAATGAAACCATACACTAGGGTCAGGCAACTGAAACAGTATGGTATCCAGAACAGATTTTTTTTCTTTCTAGGTCTTGATAATTCTAACACTGATAGTTGAAGCAGGCCTGTGAACACAAAACCTTCAGTAGCAGATAGGACGCCAGATCAGAGCCGCAAATCGACAAACCAGTGTTGTCTACACACATATGGGCATGTTTATTTGGCTTCATGTTAAGAGAAGTTAGAAGAAAAAAGCCAAAAGCTGAAAAGCAAGTAGCGTAGGTATATCTCTTTAAATAAACATGGAACAAGGCTATCTGTGCTAGAGGGGAGACATTGGAGAATGGCACAGAGGATGGGGAAGAGAATATCAGATGGCAAGAGAGGGAGAGGTGGGCAAACCAGAGAGATGCTGCCAAGACAGGGCCAGTCAAGGAACCAACAGGGGGTGGGGTATGGGGTGGCCTCTCTTAGGGGAAATAGAGACAGAACTGTGGAAGCGAATTAAGATTGACCAAGCTCATGCAAGTTAGAACGATGAAGGGAAGAAAAGAGAGAGCTAGAAAAGATGATACAAAACTGAATACTGAAAGATGCCCTTAAAGAGAATGTGTGGAGTTTGAACAATAAACTATCTATTTACTATTTATCCAGACTATGAAGATAAACCAAATTCAAAAGTACATGTACCATCCAAGAATTCAACTCAAGCAAAAAAGTTTTTTTAAGGAAAAGTAAAGATGGATAGAATGGGGGAAAAAAATTAAATACAACCCCAAAACAAAAAACTCTCAGAAGGAAAGATGTGTGATGTTCAGCGAAAGAGCTATTTATAAAATCTACAGAATGAAGTGAAGAAATGAGGATATTTATGGAAAGATTCTGATGATTCTTCTGTGTGAGAACAGAAGGGTGGGGTGGTGATTGTTGTCAAATATAACATAGGCAGATTCAGTCTACCTGTCAATAATTTAATAGAGTATCTTCATAACCAATCCTGGTATTAAGTACAAGGTCTCCCCTAAACAATACAGATTTAATGTCAAACAATTTACTTGTGTATCAAGTACATTTATGTAAATACTAATGACGTAACTAAACACATTGAGATGACCAGGACGGGTATAAATATTATTAGCATAAATGAGTTTACCAAATACCATCTCACTTGTTAAAATATTGTCTGAACACTGCTCAAAATATATCACACGATTTGTTGTTGAATTTGATATACTGGAGAAACAATTTGATGAGCCAATATAGTGAATAAGTAATAATTTGTTTCACTAAAAAGTTAATTCATTGATAAAATATTTTTACATAAGGAATTATACAAGTCAAAAAAGTTATTATCAAACAAGTGTCTTATTTAAGTTTTGTTCACAATGTGTAAATAGACTGTTATAAAGTAAGGGTTTATTCTAGGTTACCTTAACAATAGTTAGAAAGAACACGGGTAATAATTTATAGAAACCCACGCTAATGAGCAAATAATGAAGCTAATTGGGAGACAAGACAAACATCGGGGAATCCGAGACCTGGAAAAAGTTTGTGTATACAGATTGAGAAACAATACAAAACAGTCCTTGTCTATCTGCTTCATTAACTGCATCAAACAACTGCTGATATAGTTTTGTGAAATTCAAAACCCTGAGAGATGAAAATGTAACTAGAAAGAAACAAGAATTCTACTCAGCTGTTTGCCACTAATATTACCCTCTATTATTATCTCTCTTTTAGTCTTACTTCTCTGCTAGTTTTTTCCCCACTAAAAGGATAAAGTTACTGTACAGGAATTTACTTAGTCCTCCACTACTGTATACTTTAAAGCTAAGCCAGGAAAAAATAAATACTGCCATTTCTTTCCCGAGCTTATGTTTGTTATTTTTAATGTTTTTTTATCTTTATTCCAGCTTTCCAGAAAATATCTAACCCCTATTTTAAAAAATATTGGCTCACTTTTCTAACGGAGTGCCACAAATACTGAGTTGTTTATGAACATTTTAAATCAAATTAAGTATGGTAAGGAAAATAAGGCTATTTTGGGGTGAGATAAATTTGCCCCATTGCTATCTTCAGGAAATAATATTGTTAGAGTAAAACTAAATATCACAAAACTATCAGAAGATTTTTTACATAAACCTTATAAATGATACATTAAAATATGACACCAAGTCGAATTTACTTAAAAACAATTGTCAATATTACCTATTCTTAGTACTTTCTACAGAAAAGAGTATTATCATTTGATATTTTAAGTTGTTGCTGTTAAACAAATTTTTACTAATGTACAATTATTCAGCAATAAACACACTTAAATTTGTGAACACTTTTAACAGCCTTTTTCATCGCCATAGTGGCTATAATATTTCCGAGTGTGAAATTGCTTGCCTATCGGATATGTATGACTGGGTATGGAGATTTTAAAACAAAGTCCATGTGGTTAATATGGCGGAATTCTGATGGGAAAGTTTCTTAATTTTCTGCAGACTGCCCATCATGATTAGGCCATTGCAGGAGAAAGAAAATGGATCTCTGGGGACACTGTCCTTCCATCTTTTTCTTCTGCCACTGATGTAACTGGCCTGTCCAATTGGAAATCCAGACAAATAAGCAAGAGTGGTCAATGGCTCAATGACCATATCAGCGAGTACTGTCAAAAGCCTTATAGCTTATCAATAACTCAAAATCTGTGTTCAATAGTTCAGTTAAAATTAAATTCCTAATAAAAAATTCAAATTGAGTAATAAATTATGTAAAACTTATACTTAAAATTGACTTCAATAAATTTTGAAACAGATACATCTTGGCATGATCTCTTGCTGTGTTGGCGTTCAGAAGTACCTCTTGTCTAACAAATGTACTTATGAAAATGAACTACATTTAAATCAACCATTATACTAGTTTTATTGAGGAAATAGGTAATAGGTACGGTATGTGATTTTTATTTCAGTTCATGTGTGGTTAAGTATTAAAAAAGACCACTAACGAATCAAGCAAAACAAAATCATTAAATATATTTTAGAATACTTCTCAAAGTCAAAAATGAAAACAAGACCACACTAAAGATACTAATCCTTAAGATGAATTGTTAATTAGCGCTATACTGGTTTACAGGCTGTGTATTCCACACCAAACAGACAAGGAAACTGGCAGGAAAAGGTTACCCAAGGTCTCACAAGCCAAACCATGAAATTAACTAGGCACCAGAACATATGGCTGAGTTGTCAGCTAACAGGAAATGAGTTTTGAACTGTCCGTGAAGACACTGCTCCAACACTGACCAGTGTGAAAACTATACAGTTTACCCCAAATGACCATCAGCTGTTGTTAGTATTAACTGACTGGTCTGAGCCTAGACTGACCAAAGAGCTTCCAGATTGAGCTGACCACAGCTGACCACTAACTAGCCCCTAACATAATGAAATTTACACACATACAGTGATTAATTTGAAATCTACACCCTTTTCTTACATTTCACATAGACCTTTATCAAAACAACATTTCCCAGGCCTTCAGTTTGAACGGTCACATCAAACAGAAAAACATTGGCTACTGTACATCCAACCTGTCAACACCAGAATGATTTTATTTTTAAATCAGAAAGTTTTACTTTAATGTTCAGTTTGTTGGCTTATGTCAGCAAATTACAGAAATTATTTGAATACACTAGCCAGTATGTAAACACCAAAACCATTCATCTTCCAGATATTGACAAGACATCTGCATAGCCTATGGAAGTCATATGACAACCCTTTTACTGGCCTGTGCCAAAGGTACAAGTCTCAGATCTGTAAACTCTCTATGTCATTTACATTGGAAAAGATTTTCCAGGGAGACATTTACCAAGAGTAGATTTTCCACAGCAGTATCCTAGGCCCTTAATGTTGAAAAAAAGACAAATAAGAGCAAACTGAAAAAAAAACGATCCGACTGAACAGTGCTGTTGTTGTTGTAATGGGATTTGTTAAGTTAGAAGAGCAAAGTAGGAGAGAATTAGCTAGGCCTGGCCATTATCCACTCCACATATAAAATGGCTTTCCATGTGCATGCATTTCTCTAAATAGCCAGCACATCCTCCAACGATATAGCCTGGCATTTTGCCCCTTTCTATTCCAAGCAAAAGCTGGCCTTTGTACTATAGATTTCCTCATAGAAATGGCTTTTTGCATCATTTTGGACAGAAAGAAAGTCCTGGCTAAGTGGCCTTTTAAAGAAAACAGCTGCAGAGTCGCTCTCAATGGCTAGAGATAATGGTAGAAAGGGACTGACTATACATAGACTCCAGTGAATAAAGCCAGAGTGTGTCTGAGAGGCAGCTTTTACACAATGGTCAAGATTTGGCATTTCTGGCCAAAGCCAATCCTGGGGGTTTTGCCGGGACTAAACACTGCCATTCTTCAGTACCGTCAGCACAACCACTGCTAATACACCACTACTAAAAGCACTAATAAAGGCAGCATGGGGGATTATCAAGCGCCATGAAAAGATCACTGTGTGAAGCTAATCAATGGATGCTTTAGAAGTGATCAATCATTTTGGGCAGTGAATACTGCTGGACTGTCACAGATACTAGAAATATATTAAATATACCCCTGTAGAGACCAGTAAGGGACAAGAAGTTGGCAAGCCCAAAGGCACAATATCCTAATAGCCTTTTGTCTGCTTTATCAGATAAGTAAAATCTGTTTCTCTTTAACACAAACTTAACAGCAGTGATACTGAGTGACTCACCTGAGAGACTGATGGACACTTGTCAATCATAGTATCCCTGTCAGATATTAACAAATTCACATTTCAAACAGATCAATTGATCAGGGTTCATATCAGTAAGCTTCATCGGATTTACATGTGTAACATGTCAGAAGCTAAAAGCTTAGTGCATGGCTTCCTTCTAACAACACAAATTAACATTTTCACAATTCATTTAGCTTTCCAAACTTTAACAATAAAACAGTATAAACAATAATCAAATAGCTTTCATAAAACGAAACATAATTTGAGCAAATTTCAAACTACAAGGATCCCCCACAAAGGCATAGCAATTTATATACCAAATTCAACCTATATGTAAGATACAGAAAATGGAATGGAACTTACTGTCATTTTATTTGAATTGTTTCATTTATGATAAAATAAGAGTGAAGAAAGACAAGAATAAAAACGACAAAAACGCGTAGGTTCTGATAATTAGAAAATATACCCACCCCTTTAAAAAATGTAATTGTATGTAGCCTAAGTCACTTAACAGAAAACTACCCATTAAATATGTATTTGAAGGACTGAAGGTTGGGTAATCTGATTTGGCAGTGAATGTGTCTTAAACGGACATAAAATCAGCATAGTCAAATTAGAAACTACTAATTAACAAGCCAAGATAACCTTTAGTACCTATGCAATAACATCAAAAGAAATTCAAACAAATTTCTTTGATGAATCACAAGTATTTGCAGCTGTTAATTTAACATAGACATATTCTAATTAGTCAAATTTGCGTCCCTCTCAAGATTTTTTTTTTCTAGCAAAAAATCCTGAGAGTAAATCTGGATAGCAGAGATATAATTATAACGTTCTCTTCGGCAGTTACATCAATGTTGGGTTTCTTTATTATACATACATATATTTTTAATAACGTGCTTGCCCCCACCAGGTTTATTATATTAATATATATTTTTCAATAAATGTATATGTACATATAAAAAATGTGATTATTTATTTAAAACAAAAAAAAGTCAGTAATAAAAATTAATTTTTAGGTGAACAGAAATACTAAGTACTAAGAAAGCTACATAAAATATTTCTTAAAATGAAAAAAAAAAATAGCTAGAAGCTTTGTGTGTTCAAATTGAATTTTCTTTATCTCCAAGCTTTCAGTGAATATGGCGCTCAAAGATTTTATGTCCTGGTTTATCTATCGTTATCAGCTCCCTATCCACTTTAGAGCCACCTCAGAAAACCTAGGCCAACAAAATCAATATAGTTAAAACACTTCCTCTTAAAAGTTCCCCTGTACACCTATATATATCTTCATACAGTACATATGCTTACGCTAATCAAAACTTGAACTTTGCTATGGTAAATTTCCTGATTTTTTCCTACAAAAATTCATTTCGTACAAATTTTGTTGTTATAACTTACCAGGTATACATGTACTAAGCTGCTTGGTTTTTACTTAATGTAAAAAAAAATTGTATATTGAACATTGTCAAGGATATTTTTATCGCAAATCTATCAAATAAAATAAAAATAAAAAATTGGATTGGAAGACAATTTTGTGTACCGTACTGTTATAGGGACTCTGGTTATACTGTAAGGCAGTGATGCAAAAAGGAAAGAGGTGTATCTAGACACACTAGTGCAAATCACTAAAAATCAGTGTGTGTATTGATGAGCTAGATACCCATTGGCTCTTGATCTGATCAACCTACAATACACCAGACCATCTCTAATCTCATAACACTCTATCTCTCTCTCTCCAATTGACCTCCTTCTACACATATAAGTAAATAAGCAAATGATCAAAATTGGCCTTAAGTCCAAGCACCATTTCACAAATTGAATTAATCCTACAATGCTTGGAGGTATAAAGCGCCAGAACACGATAGAGAAAAACTTAGCTGAGGCCGCCGTGGTAGTTATTGTGTACTGGACTAGGTTGAAGGTGCCCCAATCAATAGTCTATGCTCTGATCACAACTCTAGAGCTCAATACATGACTCAATTCAGCCAGAATCAGCCTATTGCTAACATCGACTCACGCCTTCCTACACTAGAACCCAACTACTCTTTTTTTTTTCTCTCCCCACATCAGCCCTGGTTCTAAGTATGACATTAGCCACGGCATTTTGTGGCAAGGAGTCCAAGAAATATCCACCCAAGGGGTCATTACCATATGCAGTTAAGGCCTCTCATAATAGGCACAGTTGAGTCGAACGCCGGCCAATATTGAGGGGAAGGAAAGAAGAAATGTATAGAGGCAATTCAATAGCTCCAATCAATGTAGCATGAATTTTTACTTTCCTCTCTCACCTAGATGTGAGCTTATTTTAACTGCCATCAATATCAAGGGGAATAAGGCACGCGGGGAGGGCAGAGCCACAATGGAGGCAAGCGCCTTTCACCCATGATGCTTACAATTTTCAGATTGCCATATCGGAAGTTTACCAACCAGTCTGTTCTGTATGTACGTCAGAAGTCACTCTTTATATATATACCCCCTACTGACAAATTGAAGCGTCTCTTAGTGAGACCAGACTGTTATTGGAAACATCAGGAAAATTTTATTTGATACAATCTTTCAATGAAGACAATACCATTTTTCTTGGTTAAAATCAAGAGCAATAGCAAATTAATTGCATTGTAGAAACATAAATGTTGACAAGCTATTTGATCCTTTTTTGTCCCTCTAATCACAAGGGGTGATTATGGATCATCGTGATACACAGTGCTTGGTTTCATCCACAAGCCGGCCAGAAGTATCTTTAGATGACAACTCAAATAAAAAGAGGGTGATCATGACACGCAGGTTAAGAGACTGGTCAAGCCAGGTGATATATCATAAGGAGAAGTTGATAGGTATGACAGGTGTATTGTATGGACAATACACTGATTATGCTCATGACTTAGTATGTCTATAAACACACAGGTACCTTATCAATTGGCCAGTAAGTTAATTAAGCAAACTAAAGTAGTAGATGTAGTATCATACTATCACACAGGTATAGATTGTGCTAATTAAATGCCATGCTTATTGCAAATTCAATATAATTTATTGATATACAGAGTTATATATCTGTGTTATAAATCAGACCAAAAAACAATGTAGGTTGCCCTGGAGAAGTCAGAGTCTATTAAAAGCATTCAGTGGAACACAACAATAACTCAACAATAACATAATATAGCGCAGGATATAAAACTGACAAGAGCAGTGATAAATATTTTTGACATATTTAAAAATGCACTTATCACATAAAGTACAAAAACTTCACATTTCAATTCCCGACAAAACCATATTTTTTTAATCTAATCTGCAATACAGCTATATCCTAAATCATACATGTACTTGCTATGGAAGTATTTGAGAAAAAGAGCAATTTATATACAACATGAACTGTTGTTATTCTCTAAAAACCTTTGCTACCAGCTACACATGTTTGATAATTGGAGAGACGCTGGAAGGTAAATCCAATACAAGGGTTAAGGAATCGAGATGGAACAAAGAAAAAACACATTTCAATCACATGGAGAAGATATAGAAAAAAATATTGGTTTTAAGTGGAGTATGAAAACAAGGTTTCCTGGCCGCAATGTGTTGGCGAGACAGAATCAATTTGAGAGAAGAGTTCTACAAGATTGCGTGTAAGCAAAAATCCATGGCCGCTGTAGCGTGGTGCCCAAATAGCCACAAAAGAAACCCTGAAGTGATCAATATCAGGGCAGCGCAATGATTGACAGATACAAGACTTTACTAAACAAATCAAACAGTCACAAATTCAACAACAAACTGACATGTTTATTATGTTGGAGGACAAAATGTTACTTAACAAGCTAAACTCCATCCCAAAAGAAGATTAAAAAGCCTTTGGTGACAATCTCACAATGCTGTGTAATCCCAAATTGTGAAATGTTAAGTACTACTGACAATCTTTAACATTGTAGATTAAAGGCAACAGCTAATCACAATCAAATCACTATAAAATTAAGGATAAATGTCAGAAATATTGAATTAAATTCCAAAGATGCCAAAAACCTGAAAGCTAGAAAATGGTATCTTCATAAAATAAACTGATTAAATACATGTAATATAAAGAGACTTATTTAAACTATTATTAATAACAATGAGTAATTCTTGACCTTCTCCCTTGGAATTTAAACATATGAATGTGTTAAGTTAAATTTGCATTTATCTACAGTTTATTGTAAGAAAACTCATAACCCGTTTGACAAAAATTGTTAACAGATTCAGGGTGACAAAAATGTTGTGGATGTCGTGTTATTATACTGAGAGTACTAAGTGAAAATAAACATGTTAAGTTACATGTAAATAAAGACCTTTACGAAAATAAACTGGCACACCTTCTGGCCTAAAATGGGAGAGTGAATGAGAAGAACTAAGTTTTAATATAAGTCTTATCACTGCACAAAACCTTACATATACACATGTACCTGTGCCTAACAGATTACCGTCTTAAACCACTGTGGTTGGTGTGTAGGAATTTCCCCAAAATAATGGAAGAATTGGGTCATTAAGTCCTGGTTGGGTCAGAAAGATGTCTCATAGTTTAATGTTAAAGGGACTACAATATGAGATTGTGTGTGTCTGTAATAAAATATAGTTCTCCAAAAAGGAAGGTGGAAGAAGAGTAATATGACATGGAAGTAGTTATATGGTAAGAGTGGCAGGTGCTTGGGGCAGCTTTCTCCAGTACTACATGATCAACTTGCACCTCTTAAGACCCTAAGATGTCCATATCTGTCATAAGCATTGAGACATTTGATTAGTAAGGGAAACTCAAGCCCCACCAAACTCTGCTGATTTTTCAGAAATTACGAAACGAGCCACCTGCCAGACAGTTCCAATTACACATTTAGTGTTAGTTTGTCCTTCAGTTATTACAGTACATGTGGCTACCACCATTCAAACGAAACGAACCTTTAATCTAAAGCCAGAAAAATCTTTCAATAATGTTTTCTAAGTAGGAAATGAAATGCCAGCTAGATTTTAATAAATAAAGGAATCAACTACTTGTCCTAAGATAGGTGTTTCACAGACATATTAATCCCAAATGAAAGCTTGTATAAACATAAATGTGATTAATGAGAATATATTTTGTTCTTCCTTATACTGTAAACAAATACACTATTACCACAAACATTGTATAGACGATAACAGAACAAGATAAAACACAAATTTGTAAACAAATGAGAAAAAAACAAAAAAAAATTTAAAGAAAAGACCAAACAACAGAAACAGATGACATAACTGGATTCACAAAAACAACAAAACGAAAATACAATTAAAAGAGTTGAACATACATAGATGTAAAGGAGCAACAGAAACATAACACAAACATGAACAATGAAAAATGAAAAACATTGTGTAAAAAAAAGGGTTCAACACAAGGACAAGAATTGTGAAACAGGTGATAAAAATGAGAACATACCTGGAGTTGAAACAGACACCTCCAGCCAGTCTGAATGTGTGGGAAAGATGAAGAAATTATATTTACAAAAATACTCACAAATTATTTTATTTATTCATAAATATTTCTTCATCAGAATTGTTAAGGACATACAAATGGCAGTCATTTAAACAGATTATCGCTCAATGTTTTCTTTGCTAACGAAAAAATCTTTCAGTTATTAAATAAAAGACAAGATTTGAGGAAAACACTAAAATGACTTGAGAACACCCTATTAATAGTGTAATCAGTTTGAACTCGCAGTTGTAACATACATCCTGTTCAAGCAGTTACAGGTAGCAAATTGAACAGGAAGGAAGGTTTTTGGCCAACTTAAATTAAACAAGCCAGGAACAAGAATCCAATATGCAATTGTATGACAATTTACAATGTCTCTACCTTCATTCACACATACTGAACAAGTCTCTGCCAAAGCCCATACAAATTTATGGAAAATGCAAATTTGTTACAGACTGCTTCCAGATAACCTAACTTAACTGTCGCCTGAGACCACGGATGGGACAACAACAAACAAAAAAAACAGGATAAAAGAAAATAAAACCAGAGAAAAAAGTTCACAATGGGTTTTGTGGCATTGGAGCAAAACTAGTGTGTTCCTATGTTGTGGTGTGAGGCAGTTTAAATTCTGTAAAATTCTACTTATTTGTCACTTCTACCACTCAGATGGTGTGTGGGGAAAAGGAGCAGAAGTGGAAAAAAAGACCTGTGAAAATGGCATTGGCTATTCATGAAGAGAGCTCCCGTGAGAGTCGTTCTCCGCGAGTCTCTCTGTCTAAAACTTGACTTTTCTCAATAGCTATTGTAGCACTCTAACAGTCGCAAGGTTCAAAACAGCGGCTTCTAAATCAATTTTATCACAAAACTGACTATCATAGAAAAACAAAACTATCAAAAAATATAAACTTATCATCATATTTTCATCCGACAATGCTTCTTTTATTCTTAATGTTTTTTTCTTTCCATTTTTTGAACAGCAAAAGAGACTGTGGGCACAGTGGAAAAGGAAAACGATCTCATAAAAGTTTCATATTCACCCTACAAAGCATTATTGCATGTCCATAATGGTTGTTGAAGTGTTTCCTGGCTGTGCACTAAAGCAGACAAGAGGTCCGTGTGTAAATATGTCATGGTTTGTGTGCCGTTGTAGTTGTAGTGATCAGAACTGAGCAGAGTCCACACGCAAACTCAACACAATTGGTGCCAGCCTCGATTACATAGTCAGACATAGCACATTCGGTGTTTCAGACTGTGCCAACATTGGCACCTTAAATGTCTCACTGTTTTTTACCCAATATACATACAAGTATTGTCACCTCACAAAAAGCCATCCACTCTTTGTATAATCTTATAGATTATAATGAGGTAATAGTATCCTCTATTGTGTTATATTGCTTCATTTACATGCTGACAAAAAATATATTCAGCAATAAAACATCTCACAGTTACCAAGTTTTTTTTCTTTTCAATAATTTTCAAATGCTAAAACATTTTCCTAAAACCATAAGATTATTAAAAAGCATTTTATATTTTCCCATAACCTTTAGCAATTGGAATAATTAAACAAATTTAATCTAATCAGATTATATTCCGAGGCTAAAAACATAATTAAAATTTAAATATAATATTTTATGTTAAAGTTGCAAATCTTTCTGTAATAGCTTCAAGCACCGAGACCAAAGATAATGTCTAATTTACTTTTGGGATAAATATGTGTTGCAGGAGAGATTATCTAATTTTAAGGCCATTTAGTGAACTGATTATGGTTTATGCCAGCTCTATGTCGTTCTGGTTAATTAATACTTCACAACATTTAAAATTCATGGTGAATTATAAATTATTATAAGAGTAAGAAAAAATCTAAGAAGATTGTTATCAATAAAATATAAGTTTAACAACAGATTTATATAAGGTGATAAGTATGACAGTTTTAACTCATTCGTTCTGTGTGTGAAAATATGTATACAAGTCACACAGAGCAACCCTCAATAATAGAGAAAAGCATTAGGAGAAGAACAAAAAAGTGGAAATATAATAAAAAATGAGCATTGGAAATAATTAACTATATTAGTGATGAAAATTGGGAGTGTCAATATGGAGCCTAGGGCAAACTAGTATAAATACTTATTAAAAGTATGAGAGATTATTTGAAAGTGGACAAAGTAACTTTTACTTGTAAAGTAAATGAATACTGTGGCTTAACATACCGAAGGTGGATAAAACAAAATATTATAGGCTTTTGAAACAATCGTGACAGACAATTGAGATTTTGAGAAGTCAAAACAATAAGGAAACTAGAAAGCTTATAAGAGAAAGAAGAACAATTAATTGGATATCGATCAAGAAAACTGGGCACTGGCACTGGAAACCAATCAAGAATTTAAAGAACAATTGAAACCTGATTACTAAGTAAAACCAAATCCAATCAAGAATTTCAATAACAATTGAAACCTGATAAGTAAAACCAAATACCAATCAAGAATTTAAAGAACAATTGAAACCTGCTAACTAAGTAAAACCAAATACCAATCAAGAATTTAAAGAACAATTGAAACTTGCTAACCAAGTAAAACCAAATACTAATCAAGAAGAAAAACTAAAATTAATAAATAAGAAAAACTTAATCCCAACCAGGAGGTAAGACAAGCAAAGATACTGAAATCAAACGAAAGGTAAAATGGACAATAATACTGGAAATAAGCCGAGAAAGAACAATGATTGTTGAAGCAAAATGAAAAAATGAATCTGAAGAAGTCAAAGAAACAATGAAACTGAAATGAACAATAACACTTGAAACAATTTTTT
>JAVFBZ010010974.1:6422-33261 GCA_032466195.1 Katharina tunicata | reverse complement strand
AAAATGAAAAAATGAATCTGAAGAAGTCAAAGAAACAATGAAACTGAAATGAACAATAACACTTGAAACAATTTTTTTTCTAAAAGTAATCGGAGAAGTATGAAATCAATTGTTTAACCATGATCCATGCCCTGGTATAGAATTTTTACTTCTTTATAAAGTTAAAGTTAATACAGTTTGAGAAGAAATAGGGTGCATTGGTAAACAAAGGGTATCCAGTATGTCAGAAGACTGAGAAGAACAAACACCCTTGAGAGAGGAAGTAAATCTGAGGGTGTCCCTGGCCCAGTGCTCTGGGAATCTCTTCAGGGTTTCCACTTAGATAAGACTACAGGGGACAAAGAATCAGAGATTTTGGTAAGTTTTTCTTGGAGAACAATTTAGTTTTTATCAAAGAGTTGATCTGGTTTTTCAGTGGTGGCCGGCCAAGTTGACTACATCTGATAAGCCAGTGTCTTCATGGAGGGTAGAGAATTACTTTGCAGTCCCAGTAGGGTTGAGATCTTGGTGCATAGTTCAGTTCAGTAATTACCAAGTCCTGTACAGCTTAAATTCACCATCTAAACCTCTACATAGAACTACAATCTATTGCAACAAATCTATTTTTCATTAAGTTCCTTCCACGAGCAGCTACCACCCTCAGGCCAGGGAGCCTTAATGTATATTTGATGGCATCGAACTATCCATTTTATACCCATCCCTCTTTTCTAAAAGTTTAATGTTCAAGCTGGCGAAAATGTTCATATACATATTTTAGTGAAGCAAAAACAGTTGTATACTCTAATCTTGGAAGGCAGTGAAAAAAATCTGGCCAGCTATGATCATGGTTGTCCCTTGTAATTCTAAGTCAATTCCAGGAGACTGTTTCTAATTCAGCTCCCCGTTGAGTTCTCTTCTCTTAGCATTTCTTAAATTGTTTTTCCCCCAAATCTGTGGAAGCTATCTGTTTTATGGCCAACGGAAGATATTTTCATTTCCACAGGGCCAGTCCAAGATAAATTTAATCAATGTTCCGTATTTTCAATGTTACCATTATAAAGCCTATGGGCCAACTGGGAGCTTACGTCTATGTCAACCCCTCATCTAACCATTTCGCTTAAATTAACATTGGACGATGCTCAACAATGATACAGGGGAACCAGCCTAATGCAGATCGGAAACCTCCAGACAACTTATAGATAGCAATCCAACTAGCTTTCCAATGAAATGAAAGTAGAAAATAACTTGACTTGACAAAATCTTACTACCGTACACTTTTTAACCAAAGAGACATATATTTAAAAAAACACCCAAAATATAAGGTTGTAGAGGTTTTAGCAGATTTTAAGAAAGTGTAATAAAAAATACATGTTATGATTGAAATACGTGTTTGTTCATATCAGTGAGAAAGGGACCATCGAAAGTGTTTTCCTAACACTCTCATACTCAGAACACATTTATCCTTCAATATTCAACAACACAATATCAGTTGTCCTACACATTAACAAATCAAACCAATTCTGTAAGTAGTTTAAGCTTCAATCATTTCCCCCGAAAAAAGGATGTCAAATAGCAGTAGTAGTATGGGATGCTCTAACAGAATATATTTTAAAGGAAAAATTTATGCTTCATTTTAAGAAACTTGCTGCAATTATAACTTCACATACTACAATACTAACATCCAGTAAGATTAATACAATAAAGCAATGCATTGTTCAATACACACTCCCTATTAGTACTAATATCCTGTTCAGTATTTCTTTCTATCACAAACTATTTTATCTATATTTGCTGATCATCATTTCAAACTGATTTAGATTGTGACAAGGTGCGTACGTAAACGACACACAAATATTTTAGTCCATTTGACCTCAATAAGTTGCCCTACATTTTGGTGTTAAAATTTCATCTTTAAACATCGCTTTTTTAACTTTTTTTTTTTTTAAAATGTCTTTAACAGATAATGTTTTGTTATAAAAAGGGACAATTTTATTAAAAAAACACTAGTAACCAATTCATAAAAGTTTGGTTGGTAAGATAGTCTGGTAGTCATAAAACTTACGTACAGCCATTACCAAGATATTCCCTCAATTAAACTGCATAATAACAATTAAAAACATATATATATTGATAAGCAACGTTTCGGCCTAGATGCTAAGATCGTTTTCAGTCAATGAAAAATCCATTGAAACTCCATCTTAGTTGTCATGTTTTTGTTATGTACCCAGCTTCTAAATGCTGCTTAAACAAGATTATAACAATCATCACTGGTTGTTGAAAGCGATAGTCATAGGATCATTTCCATTTGTTGTAGTTGTTATTTTTTATATCCTTTTTTTTTAATTTGTTATACACCATTTTCTATTTCATTAAGCCTGTTTGAGTTTTTACACCAGTGACTAGTCTAAAATTAATATATATGATTCTGTACTAAATGACAATTATAAAAGCGTTTCCAATGATGTTCAGAATAAACTCATTTAATATCTATTCTATCGCACTCATGATGCAAAAAACAATTGTTTCCATGATGTTTATCAACATGTGTATGAAGTTAAACACTGATTAACCGGTATGATAAGCCGGATAATGTAAAATATAGTATAGTTGTTGACCTTGAACATATTGAAAAGTATAAAAGTATGGCAGGCATAATAATAATTTTAAACAACACAGATGGTACATTTCTGAAAATATTACTTTCTGTTCAGAACACAATCTTAGTCATTGGGTACACAAAATGGGGCTTCTTTTTTTTCTGGAAGTTAAAGGCCAAATACATAGGCAGCCTTCGTATGAAGTGTGAATATATAGATTGATTACTGTTATATATTGATTGTACATTGATTAGTAAAAATGTATAGAATTTTACGAACCTGCTTCACTTCCATTGTCTACGTTTTGTGAGGTGTTGGACTGACTAGTGGGTATCGGGGTATCCGCGGATCTCGAGGACTGGGTATCCTCAGGCTGATTAAAACTCAAACTTTGTGAAGGAGGCCGCTGGAAAAAAGGAAAGATAGATTTACAGAAAGTACAATGAGTGTTATAATATTAACATATAAGTAATTTTTTTTGTTTGTCCTCGCTTATGCACATATTATCAAAAGAAAACTATCAGACTAACTAGATATTGCAGATTAATTTTTAGGATTATATTGACAGTCAAATAGATGCAGGCCTGAACAGCCAAAGGCTAACATTATTACATCATTATTTTTCATCATCATATGGTTGATACAGAGAAAGGGCAAGTACTGGAATTAGCTTACACAGAGTTAACTAAGTCTATATTATAATGGAGTTCTCACTATTATATAATCAGAGGTCCAGTCTCCACCCGGATATCATAATAAACAGATACTGTCCCACAATAGAATAAGTTAGATATATTTCTCTGTAGCTGGTCATGTTGTGACAGGTGCCAGCTGGAGTGGGTCAAATAACATCTATATAGGACCAGTTATGGCTAATTTACCCAGAGTCATTGGCAGACAATGTCTAAACAATATCTCACATGTGACAATTGTACTAGAGAACATCATAAAACACAGCAGCCTACCTATAGCATATCTTATCACACCAGTTCACCCTGTATGATGGTTCACATGCTACTACAACACTCTAACATGAACTGACATTTATTCTTAATCGTTTTTTCTTTGAAATACAATATCTATTAAAATTAACTTATGTTATTTTAAATAGTGAAATTGAATGGAATAATTTTTTCATATAGATAACAAATGGATAAATCATGCGATGAAATCAAAAACAAAGTTGTATGTATAAGGACCATGTGAATGAATGTGTAGATAATTTACTGATAACAAAGTTGACCACAAATGGCACCAGAAGTCATTGTATGTGTCTGTTAAGATATGTGAGCTCTAATGGAATGTATTGGATATCAAGTTTGTTTTATTTTATTTTATTTTATTCTACATATTTTGTTAATGAATAGAAAACTACAAAACACAAATATTGAGAATAAGAAAAGTTTACAATGTCTGTAAAATAATATTATAAAGAAGAAACAGCTCCTCCCAATGACAGGTAAAGTCAGATCCTGATTGTATAGAGGCAAATATTGCTTATTTTTCATACTATTCAAATAATATACTTTGATTGTATTGTAAATTTTATTTACAGATGCTACTAACTACAAAAATAGCTTTATAAAATTATGAAAACTTCACTCAAATAAAACTAAATATACTCTTATTTTATTAATATAATATACTGGTAGATATGCTACTAGATATTAAAAAATTGTCTATATAAACTATTTCAAAAAACCTTCACATGTAAGATATCTGTGTTATTTATTTAACACAATCATTGTCAATAGTATATATGTGTACAGAGGTACATTCACACAGGCCTTAATTGTGGTGTATAAATAGTGTAAATGGTGTCTTGAATTTGCATAATTATTATCTACAAAGAGCGAGCGGAACTATCTATCTATCTAAATGTGCTTATGACAGTTGAGAGAATCTGACACATGTGATGTACTGTGAAGAAATTGAAAGTGTCTGTTAAGATCAAAAAGCTATCCTCTACCTTGTACTAAGCCTAACGAGAACAGGTAACAGGGTCAGTGAGGCAGGTAAATCAAATCAAGCTTCATTCTCTCGACAATTTCACCTGTAATCAGTAAACCTATATTGTCTTAACACACCTCAGGGTTTTCTTCTGCCACAAAACAGCTATGCTAATTCACATCCTCAAGTAATAAACAGTAAGAATAGTTTTACATAATCAAATACAGGTAAAAAAGGAGAATTGATGTTTATAATCACATAATGTGACAGAAGTGTCTTTACCCTTGCAGCTTAAGCATACCTGAATGGACGGAGTGAAAAACCAACCTTACGCAAACTTCTTTCTTTATTAGATGAGAGATGATTATGCCGGTTTCAAGACAATTATTGTTTACCCAAAAGTGTCAAGTCATAGTATTGTCCTTTGTATATCAGAATCTCTGCTATATTTTAATACTTAAACTTAATACTTAAATATTTAATATTAAACTTAAATATTTAATATTAAACAATTCGAACATTTTGCTAGATGTAGGTTTGAAATAATGGCCCAATCAGAGGGATTTCTATGTCACAGAGATTCTAAATCAGAAAACAATCATTTTTAATTTGCTGGCACATACTGCAGAATTAAACAGGTGCAAGTTAAATTAACCAAGTTTTTCAGTGTTTCTTTCAGATGTTTCACATATTATTCAGATGTTTTCTTACTTTAAATTTTGAAACTTATGTACTTCACAAAAACTTTTAAGTTTTGATAGAGTTATATAGGTATTGGTACAGTTATATAGTTATTGGTAATGACAATTGTGACAATAACAAGGGCTATAACTCTGCCTTTGTTAGAGTCAAATGAAAAATTGAATTTTAAATAGTTTATAGTTCTAATGTATGTACATAACTGAGAATAAAGAAATTTTGCATCTAAATGGCAATTGAAGTTGTCAAATCATTGTCTTAAAAAAAAAAAATTAGAAAATTTGGATGCAAACTTACAGATAAAAATTTGTAAGTTTTGATTTCCTTTTCACGTAAACACAATTTGCACTATTAGTTTAAGCCCAACTACAATGTATTTCTATAATTGAATAACAATAATGCATATACAAACATAGTATTGTGAAATTCATTTCAATTTTTGGAGGCACAACTATGGCTGTTGAGACCACAGAAAGAGGTTTCTGGAATAGAAGTAGGGCATTGGGACCCAAATAGAATAAGGAACTACATTTGAGCAATGATTTCTTCCCATTTGTAAATGAATCCTTTTAGTTTCTGCCGTCAATTGCTAGTTTGACCCCAATGCCCCAGAGTTCAATGTGACTCTGGACTCCAATCCAATAGAGGCGACGCAATTTCCATAACAGAGACACCAAAAGCTGTTAAGGGCATTATCACATTGTCAATGTCTGTTTTGCTCAAACCTCTCTCTTGTGACATTCAAAACGCCAATATAGGCTTTTTCTGCATGCAAAAGAGCATTTTGGGGGATAAGGCAGTGTGCTGTTAGTCTGAGCGTCACTGAGACATCCCATCTAACAGGCTGGAGCTTCCTCTGATAATGTGCATTTTGGATGGCCATTAAAACTTAATGAATCAACATTGTCATGAAAATTATTCATACTCTCTGCAGACTGCCTATAATCTGATAAGTCTGTGTTTTCTGTGTGTGTGAATATTCACCAGTGAAATCTCTGGCTAACTGTTTATGTGCTGGCCAGTGTTAGATTATGGCTGGTGGCTCTCACCCCCAGTCACAGCCACCTGACAGCTTGGCTACAGCCTCTCACACACACCCGTCATAAGTCACAGAAAATTATGATTTATGTGGATATAATCTATTCTAGGCCAGATTACATGGAGACAATGTGGGCCACAGACATGGTCGATCGATACTTTACTTGTACTTCTTACAACACAAGACATAAAAACATAAGGGAAATATATAATCTATTATAATTCCAAGAGAAAAGAAATTCATCCACCTAAGGTGCGCACAATTTGCTATTATTTTGCTTTATCAAAATCTCTTTATAACATCTTTTTCCTTTAGAAATACACACTGTATAATTTAATTTCTTATAAATAATAGACATGACCATCAGTGTGGCTTTGTTTTAATCCATCAAATATTCAAAACAAGACTTAAAATAAATCAACATTAAAAAAACAACAGCTGTTATTTATATGTGAACTTTTTTTATGATCTTTTGAGGGTTAATTGATCTTCATTTGTTAAACAGAGCATGTGTGTTAACTGGAATATAGAGTAAGTGAAATCTGACAAATATTGACTGCATGAGAAGGCATGATTTCTAATATCTGCTATAATAGGTTGATGGACTGTGGTCATAAAGAGTACCATGTGTTACAGAGGCTACCCATGTTCAGTCCTTCATTAAGTGGCATTTAATCCTTAAGACAAACATTGACTTGTAATTTAATAGGAAAGTACATAGCCTTGTGTTTGAGGTGCAGGCTATAAATATAGACATGGCTTGAAAGATTATATCAGATGGCACATCAAATCTAATTCACAGAATCATAAGTTTAGCTAAATCTCTTTGTTTCCTCCCCCCTCCCAAAATTATCCCATTTTTTTCCAAGGGTCCCTGAAAACTCTGACAACTACAAGAGGACAGGAAAATACCATTGGGCTCATGCCCCTTTATCTAAGGTCAGCTACCTGTACAGTCTTATTCAGAGGCTAACAGGTAAATTACCAAAGCTCACCTTGACTTGAATTCTAAGGTAAGCTGGGTTATCACAATTGGCCAATCTAGGCTGACCTCTCTAAACCCATATCAGTTTCATCTATATTTATATGTGTCCTCAAACTGCAGATTATATGTGGGTTATTATACCTTAAATACACAATTCCAATGAGTAAACTTAACACAGCACTAAAATGGTAATCTTTCCCCAACACCTTACACCAGGACATAAACCCACTATCTCTCATCAGAAACAAATAGCTTCAACAGAAATCCCTACCCCTAGCTTAGACACAAAACAATATTTGATCACTTATGTACATAGTCTTCCAATACAAGTTTCTGCATTCCTCACATATAGCCAGTAGCTAAGACATAAGTAGCGCCAAAATAATGTGTCATAGTTCCTTATCAGAATTCTAACTTTGATAATGATTTTCCTAGGTAACACAATCAATAGACAACCTGAAAACACAGAATTCTGCTATATTCATTTCTATATCTGCTACAAACCCTAAAACAAGCTGGTCTATATTTTAAAAAATCAGTCTGTCAAAAAATGTAAAAGGCCTACTGGTATCAAACACAATTATAATAGTATATAAAATATAACTAAATCATGTAAAATAAATGTATGAAATAAGTGACACAAAATACATACATAGTTGCCATGTGCATATGTCAAACATGCAGGTCAATTAGGTAATGATTAAATGAGCAAGAAATAAAAGCAGTGATATTCAAATAAAATCTCTAAAAAAATTGCAACATACACGTAAATATTTCCAGCAGCTTGCATTAAGTACTGTTATTTAGTAAAACTGTTATTTTTTTTCTAAACATTGTAAATATTTTTGTGTGAGAGAAAAAATTGTTGCCATAAGAAGACCAGTAAAAACAAATAGGCTAAACAAGAATATATAGAACAGAAGGCATATACATGTATAGGCCCTATGTATTCCATGGCACAATAAACTTTTTCTCTCAAAAAGTCAGCTGGTCAGATTGATCTCCTTGTGGACAAAGAAACCATCGACTTAAACTTGGACAAAAACGAACTAAAAATCTAATGCCTTTTACGTGTGTGCACATCAGAAGTAAAGGGGCGGGGAGGTTTCATAAAATAAAATAAAGTAAACAAAAAAAAGGGCTTTGTTCACATTTTAGCTTTTTGCCCAATCGTTATTGTGTTCCGTAATGGATTGATTTCAGATTAAAAGGAGAGTAGATTTGCTCCGTCTTTCGGATTTAGCCAAACAATGCTTAATAGCTAAATCAGAGGACAAAACGTTTTGGCTTGAGGCGATGCACTGTCCACTCTTAAAGTCGACCTCCATTTTAACTTTGTACCTTTTGCACCTCCCCGCAAAGAAGACTGCCGGCAGCTCGGGGCAGTGGTTTAGCCTGAACGTCAGCTGTCTATCAGCTGTTTTTAGTAAAGCTCAGACTCGATCTGTCTTGAAGAGATCCGCTGTAATTAGGCGCACACAATACACTCACATTAACCCTCACAATGTAAGTGGATTTTCCTGTTGTAAAGAGACGCCAAAGACCTCAGATCAGAGATATCGGAAAGAAGTAAGGATAGCGCAATATCTCCCCCACTTGATTTCCTTTGCAATAAAGCCCAGGCCATAATACAGTCATATAACGCGACGATCTTTGTATAGTGAGCAAATGCATTCGACAGGAAACTTATAAATCGTTTATTTGTATACGAGCGTTCAACGTAGACAGGCGGCTTTCTCTTTTTTTTTTTGCTCCCCTTTTCTTAATATTTATAGGCCTACTTATTCTTTACTAATATATTAATTACTTCTTGTGTGTTAATTTTCGTTATTTCCTTTGTTTATTTTTTTTTTCTCTTCTTCAAGACATAATCTAGAGGTATACAAAATCGTATAGTAAATAATTAGTTTGAATTATGTTAGTTTCCAAATTTCCACAGGGCACTGCACCCGTACTTTGTTGTTTAACTACAATAAACATAGGATCTGTATACAGTTATTTTAAACTGATTGTTAGTTAACATGTGAATTGTTATTTTCGTAAGCCTGCAAACGCAAGGTTCTAACTGACAATTGTATATTCCACATTGACCTGAGACATTTTTTTATGTACCGTAGGCATATAAGAAATACACTTTTTTTTAATTTCGCATTGGCATTTACATTTTGTAATTTTATTTTTAACTAATGTTCTTTTTGTTGCCTGTTTCTGTCTGTGAATCTTTATTGCCGTAGACAGAAATCACTCGATGAAGTCACACGGCGTGAATTTTTCTCTCTAAGTAAACAAAATCATCCACGCTCTCAACTCTAATTATTATTGATATGTGAACGTGAACCAGTGATCATATATCAGAACGAGGTCAATTCATGAAATCTGTCTACTGGGACAGACACTGCCTCTTGGTTTCACATTAATCGCTGATCTTTCATGTAAGCCGTGAAAAGGGTGGCTGACAGGCTGAGCGGAGACAGTTTTATGTCCATCCGCGCTTCCTCCATACAACTATAAAGTTTAGCATGTAGTTGTGAACGTCTCCAGGTTCGTCTAGCATGGAGTAAATATACAGACCTCTTGCTGTGTTGACTAATACAAGGCCAACGTGTATCTGTCAGTGAGGCTTCTTTTTTCAATATTAATTAGGGCATATAAATGGGCTAATCGTCAAACTTTTAACAAGGCATAGTTTGTCAAAAGTTTATATTCAACATAATGCGTTGGAATTGCCAACCAAATGTCGATCTTTGAAAATGGCATATACTTAATGTACAGATCTTCAAAATAGAGAAAACTTGCGCATTGAAATCAATAAACTATTTTTATTGTTTGGTATTTTTTTTATATAACTTTTATATATCATTTGTTGATTATCAAATTTTCCACAAACTAATTATAGGTATTGTTTTGACAGGAACAAATTTGCCTATACTTTACACCTATTGATTACATTTTATAGATATATACATTTCTAATAGGCCTACATTGAATTGTACAGTATACTACCAACTATACACTTGTTCTGCAATTATATACATAAATGTTATACCCCACTCTCCCCAATTTTTCTCCATTTCTTTCGATTACGTCATCATAAAATAATATTTTACACCCTTAACTAAGCGGTTTTAATGGCCAATAACAATAGAAAGTAGTGCGTTAAGTATCGCCCTCTCACAATAACAGAGAGCCCGGACGTGCTCTTTTCAGAAATGTCTAACGAAATCTGTCGCTGTTAACAAACTAAAATAAACTGGGCTACATTTTATAGGCTGGCCGTGCCTGATCTCTGTCTATTATACTCCAAGTCTTCACAACCTAATCACTAATCGCTTCTCTATTTTGGCGGAGGCACTGAAGCTAGCTAATGATATTTTCTCCGCAAACTGACCTACAGCTTATATGGTTACTCTGTATTTAGTCAGCGCTCGAGTCGCTCAAACCTTTCTGGCACGTCACAAAAGACTGCGGAAGAGGGTGGGGGGAGCAGTTCACGTCTAACGCCAATGAAACTCTTCCGACCTAACTCAAAGTGGCCAGCCACCGACGAGTACGTAGAAAGGCCTCTTTTCATACTGATCACATTTGCTTCGCTTATTAGATTTACGCATTCGTCCAATTGAGGTATTAAACTTCTAACTGCTTTACATGGGAACCGAATTCTGTTCAAAATACAATTGAATTAACCGTGTATAACGTTTCATTTGAGGAAACGGTTAAGGGGAAAACGTAACGACCAGATATCAGCGTAAGTTAGAGTACAATACTTCGCAAGGGACGTGGCGACGTAGAGGGTAAAGGTCAGCAAATGAGATTTCCCCGATAATAAAACTAGATAGAGAGGATTTCTGTAAAATAACCCAGCTTCGGGTCGCTTATAAATATGAGAGTTACCTAATTAAATCCATTGATCACAACAATAAATATACATTTGTAATATTTAAAAGCAATATTTCCGAGTTTCGTTCACTTGAAGAAGACATGTGTGAACCATTTATGAGCAAATAATTATACCTTTATAATCGCATTTTTATGACACAGGCCTAGAACTAAATAAAATATTTTAATCAGTTGAAACGACCGAAATATGGTAATGCGAACAGTTCTGTTTTAAATTTGCCAAAGCAGCGTTTCCATTGAGGCAATTTTCTCTTTTATATATACTTCAATGATTTAATAATAATGCTTGTGTTATACGATCATAGGTTAAAAAAAAGTAACCAAATTGCAATTCACATGTGTAAAAAATAATTCAAGTGTTTTACATGTTTTGTAATATAAATTCCATTTAGACTTTCAGACGTATTTGGTATTATGATCAATATAATAAACAGATTATACCTATTAAATTCTACAAGAGATATAATCCAATCTAATGCTGTAGTGGCAATACCTTCTATAGTTAGGTTATGAAAAATGTTCCTGAACGCGTTGTTTTACTCCATATATATTTCCTTGTGTTTTTGTCAGAATTACACATGTATTTATCGGTTACATATCTGTAGCTGGAGCTACCCTCGAGAGAAGACATGGCGAGATATAATTACAGAATATCGAAATCAAACCGTGCTTCCAAATTGAAACGACTGATCTAACTTAAGAACTGCAATGGACAATTCCGTTTACTAACTTTTGGTTTTGACAGGTACAGATTTGTTCAGTCAATAGCAGACATAGCTTTCTTTTCTAACAGATCAGCCCCATGTGGTTCGCCTATTTCCTACTAACCCCTTCACCTCCATCGTCCAACGACAAATATATTTCAAAACCACGACCTAGCTAAATTTTAACCCTTTCAATACAGTTCAAGCATTTCCTTAAATATATATTTCTAGAAAAGAAAAACCCGCACGTTTATGAATTTGTCAATACCAATTAAGAAATATTAGAACAGTTTTGCACGTTAAAATGTTTGCATTTTCGAACAAACTTTTATGCAAATAAGATACATTAACTTTAGCAGAAAACAGTCAACTTATTTTAAACTTGAACAAGCCCTGGAACTTACGATTTCTTCAAAAGGTTTGTCAAAATTCTATATTTTCTTTGCACTAGATCTTTTTACAGATGTATGCTTGAGAAAACAATAGCGTTATTGTGTCCTGTACAGCACTTTAATGGGAGATAATTTGTCTTTGCGCGTAGTAAATTCCTAGTAATGTAAACACCATCCTTGGTTAAGTTTCATGTTAACAGTCGATGATCTCCGCAGACACCAATGAACAATAGATTCAGTTTACAGGGGGAGTTTTACGAGTGTTTCAGCTGGTTTTATATGTGAAAACACCCTCAATCATAATGACTTAAATCATAAAACTTTTCAGTGACACGATAGCCAGACGCTATTTTATCTCTACATAAACACTAGGGCTTTTTGTCAGAGGCTTTCCGCTGGTCAAACTGTAATTATCGTAACGCCTTCTGGCCGCTCGGTTTCAAATGGCTCATCAATAGGTGCTGAGATGGCTTGATCATTTTACAGCCTCATACCTCCGTGGGGTGGGGATGCGGGTTGGGGGTATGGGGTCGCCCTTTCATCTAAGGCGTTGGTCTGATTTTTAATAGCACCGTCTGAAGCTTAAGTTGGCAAATCGTTTGCTCGAGTCCTCCCACTTGGAAGGGAGAAAATCAGAGAGAGTGGCGGTGTTAGGGATAACAAGCGACTAAAGACACACACCCCCTCCAATACGATTCAATGTCTCTAGTCAAGCGAAAGATTCCCAGCCCCGGGGCTATGGCACTGTCTTTTGCCAGTCCAGACCCGGCTTACCCCAAACTTGGTCAGTGTCAATGGATTATGTGGACAGAAGAGATTTTAAGTAGCAAATGATCTACTTGTTACGTAGTTTAAATCTGGTCCGATTTGCCACCGCCTATTCACTAGCGATTAGTCCAGCGGGGCGTCCAAGAGGACTGATCGCCCCTGACGCCAGATCTCACCGATAAGCCCCCACATCTACCTAACACCGTACATTTAGTCCCCTTAATTAATTCAACTACGTTCGACAGCAAGAAACACAATGTCATATAACCTTTACTGCAATTTAAAAAGTGCCACAGATTGCACAAAGAGACCATGTCGGTCAAACTTATGTCACAAATTCCCTCCATCTTTGACTGAGATATTTCCGCAAACTTAAGAATTTATTTGTTTAGATAATACGTATTATAAGGATTTTACGAGCATAAAATCCTTGAACGTATAGCTAAAGAAATAACTTTAGGGAAAGGTCTCTTAATATAATATAATGATACCGAGTCATGAAGCTTTAAACGAATTCACTATAGGGATCTTTTTCCAGAATTTAACAGACTACTACTGTGGAATAACAAATGTTTACATCAACCCAAAGAGCACATATAGTAAGTATTTTCGCAAGAGACTAGGCTGTAATCATAGGGCATTAAAGAGCTGCGAGAAACTGACACAAATTACAGGGTATAGTGTTCGGCTTTTAAGGCAAAGGAAAAAGCATTGTGTCCCGGTAGGAAAATAGTATACGATGGAGTGTCGTGGACTGCTAGGCACAAAATAGAACCCCAGTCCCCCTATTGCTACCAGAAAAGCCTAATTGTTCGCAATACTGTTAAACGGAGTATTTTCACAAGAAAGCGCATTCTCTCAATAAGAAAGCCCAAAACTACTCCACAAAGTGTCTTTCCCGAGTGAGGATAATGCGTCTATTACATTCAATCTCTATTCTACCTGGGTTGAAAAGACTCGAAAGAAGCCACGTCATTAAAACGGGCATTAGACCTTGCATTGGAGACTTCAAGAAACTGTTTTGTCCCAACAAGTTTACTCTTCTATATATACAGTTTTTTTTATATTCTCGGCCCTTAAACACTTTTATAGTAGGTGAAGCGCTGCTATTAGATATAATAACCTTATGTTGTTAAATGTTGTTAATATACGAATATATTCGTATATCGTACGAGGAATCTTATTGGCTGGGTAAAGTTGATGCCTGTCAAACTCGATTATGTAATATAATACGACACAAACAGTAAAGTAAACAATGTAAAACTCGAACTTGAAAACGAGTTTAGTATCTGCACTCAAATGTTGCTCCAGAATAAATCCATACCGACTTTAAATACGCAATATGACACGTTAAACCCCCCAAAAAAAACTAAGGAAAAAGTTTAAATTGTAAGAACGTCTAAAAACAATTTGAAGGCGTAGAAAGAATCACTTTACTGGCGACTATACTGATTCTTGAAACAATACTTACTTTAGTGAACTATAGTTAAATTAATCTATTTTATATATATTTATGTATATAATAAGTTTACGGACAGCATAACATTTTTTTTAGTCAATTAATGTGGTAACCAGACTGCAACATTTCACCTATATATATGTTTCTTTCGCTTGCTAAATGTCATTATATACCAAAGAACGATTAAGTATCTTCAAAAACAAAACTTTTCCGGCTTGAGGAAACTTGAGAATGTCTTTTGTCAAGAACGTTAAAACTAGCTTACTCTGTTTCATAAATCCCTACGACATTTCAAACTGGAATGCCAGGTTACTAACAAATATAAAATACAATATATGTAGAAATATCTGAGGTAAATATCCGATGATGCAAAACATAAATTCCATCTGGTGAATATACCAGCTATATGTTGGTTACTTATCTGTATAGGCTCCCAACGTAAAATATATAAGCCTATACCTAAATAATAACACTTTAAAATCATGTCATAAATATAACCTTGTTGAAAGAAAATGTCCTACCTGATCAGAGGTATCGTTGGGGTCAGGGGGCGTACCATCCAAACTTGTTTTACCGGGGGTTCCCGTACTTCCCTCTCGGTCATCTATTACTAAATCTATAGGCATTTTGCCCTTCAAACAACTAATATATCTATGGCAGAAATTGTCACACAATTCGTGAACCTGCAAATGAATAACGTTACAAATTTAGTGAATTGCACAGGATTATTGGCTACTATAGTTATTTGTTTGTCACTAAATATGTATATAAACACTTCACGAGCTTACAAATACATATCTACCATGCAGTCACAACAGTTTCAACAAACCGAATTGATTCAGTTCAGCTTTCTCTGAAACATATCTTCGTTCAAAGCAATTTTGTTTAATAGAAAGATATTACATCTGTATGGCACCTTATCGACATGAACAACAAAATCAGAGGCCAGTAAATATAATAAATAAATAAATCTTTAATAGCGCTATTTAAAGTTTACCAGATTTAGCCATGATATTCGATCAATTAAAAGCATTGCACGCTAACTTTTCTTTTACTTACATAAGTAGATTGTTTAAATCGATTATATCAATATTTTTTTTTTTTTTTTAAAACGCCAGCTCAACTAAACTTAAACATATAAACGATCACTTTTTATAAATTAAATAAGTGGGTGCTTTTATTCCAGTTGTACGCACGCCTAGAAATCTTACCACTGGTGTATATTTTATTCATTCAATTTGTCAATAATGTTCGTTCGTACAGTGTAACATTCAATTGGTCATTTTAGTTAAATTTAGCATTTTCCGCCCCAGTTGTTAAGGTTTGAATTGTAGTTCATATGGAGTAATAGTTAGGCGTCGAACTGTATATATATATAAGCTGACTTCAATGGAAGCCTATTTCATTCCACCTTAGATATATTTAGCCGAAACACTAACCTTACCCGAGACTCTAAAGCCCGACACAACAACACGTATACAACTATAGAATTATTTCTTACACTTTTAATATACCATTCTTGAGCTCTGAATTTCAATCTAATCATAACCGACGGGTCGCGGTAAATTAAAGAAAGTCCCTCTGAAAGGAAACAGCTGCTATATCTGAGCTATCGCCTCAATGTATCGCCTTCAAAAACTCGGTTAGTCACAAGAGAAAAAAAGCTACATGTTAAATTCAATCTTAAACGCCCTTTTTCTTTCTGCTCGAGTTATTAGTGGCTTTTATCAGCAAAAAAAGTCTACACTCTGTTGTGATCACTAAACGAGAAACTGCGAAATGCCTTGCACAGAAGTACACATATTTAAATAAACTGTTCACGTTGTAAATAAACAATAAGTATATACAGCCGGGGATTTTATCACGGTAAATAACTAATCGTCTAACTGTAGCAGATATAAGAGTCAGGGATAAAATCGACTTATTCACGCTACATTTAACCTGAATAAACAAATATAACCGAGATTTAATTCAATTAACTGAGAGCGACAAGGCTCACATCATTGCAACTTTTTATCACATTTAAACTCAACCAAACGGTAAATCAACCGCGAGAAATATCACTACTATAGTAGAGCAGTTCGGACTATATAAAATGAACAACATTTACAGCTGAAGAGTTGAATAGTAAGAGAACATTCTATTAATAACAGATAATTTATAAATGCATTAATACTCACTTTTTCCAATTCAAGAAGATGAAACCGTAAAACTTGGATAGCCTGTATCATCTGTGGTCATTAAAACAAACGAAAACACGTTAAATAAATCAAACAGATTGTCCAAGATACTCCGAGATTATTTCACCTATAATGCAATAATGGGTTGTGTTAAATCGGCAGACACTTCTCATATTGAACGCCACTGATTACTTAAGGAATATTATTTATGTGTCCTGTAAGCTGACTGAATGTAACACAACGGACCCGTCTGGTTCAGCGTCTCGTTTATATTATTTATTCTGTACATAACGCATGTAAATTGTTAAAGTGAAAAAGCATGACATGTATGGCGTGAGTGGATTGGTTATGCGCTGTGAAGAAATTTACACCTAACGATTACAGTGTGTAGTTTTTAAAAATCATCACCGTTACCGATCATCTGGCACTCAAGTTTTTATAGGCGTATGTCTTTGAATTCTAACAGAGCTTCATTAATCATTGAACAAGAGGAGCTGTCAGGGCGAATATTAATTCAACACCCATAGAAGGCTTGTAACAGTTCAAGGGCAAACTAGGCCGGTATTTCAGGAAAAAATAACATTTGACAATTCTAGACAATATTTATAAAAATATTATTGTAATAAGATCTATATCAGTGACTAATATAATTTTTGTCATTAATGTTAAAACAACATTTGAGTGTCAAAACGTTGACAGCCGATTTACTCACATTACGTCAAACTAAAATGAATTGGACCATGTCACGATATACATATTGGATAACAAAACTCCAAATTGTCTCCAAAAATAAAATACAAATTCTTTATTTTACAAAAAATGCTATAGTTTTATTGGCGATCAGAACAATAATTTAAAAAAATAATTTCCACGTCAACATTTTACAGAGATAATTATCAGGGTGTCTATTCCAACATAATAAAATAATTTTAAAAACTATCTAACGAATTAATAAACATAATTTGTTTAAGTCATTCTGGGCTTAAATCGCACAGCTATGTTGGGAATGTCAGATGAATAGAGAACACATTTGTTTTATCTATTTATCACTATAATATCATAATGATAAGCATAAGTCCATCGCTTAGTAACACCCAACAAACATCCGCCTCGCACACAACAATAGAGTTTTAATATATATTTTTGTCAAGAGTAATCACACTGGCACAGGGATATAAATTAATAAATATATATTTATTATCTGATAAATAACTACCAACAAATAAAATTGAATGTAGGGAATTACATTTTTAGCGAGACGCAAGAATTATAAAAAAAATAGTGTAAATAAATTAGAAGACGAAAATAACATACCAAACTGTCCAACTCGTGATTTGCTGAGAACAAGGGTTTATCTGACCGCGCCTGAGGAGGAGAGAAAATAAGGCAAACAGGAAAAGATTTTTATAAAATTTCCTTGTACACTTAAAATATTTTCTAGCCTTTGTAATTAAAGAAAATGGTCAATAATCACACGAAGGAGGCAGATACAAAACTGAATCGCTATATAATTTTTTTTATGGTTTCTGTGTGCGTGATTCAATGGATAATTGTATAAACACAATGTGATTCAGACAAAACGGCTTTAAAACGGCCTAGGAAAAATGTCTCCCTCAGCGAACATCGAGGAACTCTTGTGCCAGGGTTAGAGGCCTAGAGAAAGTTGAACATGCCGCTTTTCCATCAGTTCTAGCTCTCGTCTCTTTGTGCTGTTTATGACTTGTGTCATTGTGGCGTGCAGAGCTATTAGATTAGTGCCTCGTTTACAGCTGACAATGCCCGCTAATAATTACATAAGTAACCAGTCTAATCCAAAACCAGCCCCATGCTGCCCATTAAAATTGCTTTTAATGCACAATAAATATACTTCAGTATAGTGTACTGCCGAGAAGTAATTTCGCTTCAACACGGCCTGTTCAAGTTATACAGCTAATCTTGTTAAACACGAGAGAAAATTACGTCGGCAGAATTAAACGACGGCTGTTTCCTGCTAATTGACACTAATATACAAAATGAAAGCACCGAGCAAAAAATAACACCATCTCATTTTTGACACATCCCCACAATATATTCTTATTTTGGTCATTTAATGTTCAGTCAAAATTTTGCAAGTACGAGAATTTGTGTTTATATTTACAATCCTGAATAACACAAATAAAGGGGTCTTAATATTGTCCCTATATATTGAGGGCACAAAATTCAGCAGAAATTAAACTAAATGCGCTCTGATAACGGGGTCAGATTTGATCTATATAGGGCGATAACAGACGTGAAACGTGTTTGGGAAATATATCAAAATACATACAGTGGTATTCGAGATAAAAAAAAAATAATAAGACCTACTAGAACTTGTTTGGAGAAAACAGCTATATCCTCGTTGAAGGATTCTGACGAGCATACATCGCCGCCCGCCACACCGGGCTCTCGAGGTGTACATGTTGCCAGTTCACATTTCTCAAATATTAAAGCTAGTAAGGGAAATAATGGGTGCCTGTGTGAAAAACATAGAAGAGAAATATTTACTAAAATGGCCGCCATGATGGTTTAGATGAAGTCATACTGGCTATATAGAAGCAATTGACGGGGCCTAGGACCATAACATTACCGGGCAAGCAACGAGACCAGAGGCGGGTAACTCTTGCCGTCATCACCCTGTATAGAAATCGAGGCTTTCCCTTGTAACACGAATTAACTACCAGTCTAGTGGATAAACAAACATACGATAGATAAGTCGATTACACAACACTCAAATCGTACTCAATGTTTCATGTTTTAAATTAGTGTTGGATGCGAAAGGACTAAGATTACCCGTACAAGGGTTACGGGCCGTTTTAACACAAACTAACGGCCGTATAATACACGTCGATATGGCTCCATAATTACACATCAACTGGGCGAATAAATGTAGTTATATATCTAGAGACTAACCCGGGGCATTAAGCACTGATCAACTGGACATTGGCATATACTATTATAGACTGAGATATTTTATAGATAGATGTAGCAAGCACGTGTACTTAGCGTGAATACACACTCACCCATAAACTGAATCTTTGTCCCTCTTTAACTGACTGTCTTGCGATGATGAATTCATAACTGCCGGCATATTGCTAGGGGAGGAGTAGGGGGGATACTGATGTATGCTGGAGTGATTGAGTGAGCCGTGGGACAGGCCGGGGTGACTGGCCACACTGCCCCGGTGTGGGTCATACATGCCGCTGTGACTATCCATTCCTCCGTAATGAGGCAGATCATTCTCATACTGAAACACCAAGCAATGTTAACAGTTACAATACATATAAACTATATACGTATATAGATTAAGCTAGAATAGATACTAAACTGAGCAGTGTTATTAATGGGAGCAAAGCACGAATGGCTATAAATTAAAATAAGGAACAAGAGAAAGTATCAACTGTCCAGGAATCGCTACTTAAACTGTGTACATTAACTTAGCACAGATCTTACCCTTTGAGCCATCGGCTTGTAGAAAGATAGGCTCTCCTGCCTCAAATTGCGTAAGTTTTTCTCCGTAAGTCCCGCTGTGTACGTATAGTCGGCATAAACAAACCCCAGTGCCTGTCAAAGAAGTAGAAAAACTGTCAAACGGGGTAAAAGCTCCATCTAGCCTGCCGTCATCACAGGCTCGGTTTAACAAGTAAGCTGTCCGTACTCATAGCTCCTTCCACTAAATCTGTCAATCACTATTCGGTTACTATAGAACGCTATAACAAATGACCTGTCAAACGGGCCGGCCCCGGGCGATCTGACTTCCAAGCAGCGGGGGCCGTCAAGTGGCCAGATTCACTACACAGCTATACTAATCTCTTTTTCAGACGCGTTTCAGCCACCAAATGACACAACTTACAGCATCAAAAAATTCTTCACTTGGTACAGAAGTGAAGATCTACCCTTCTATTCATACATCATTCGCAATAAGACAGGACAAATTATGTCTGCGTGCTGCGAGAGGCTGCCCAGAGCTTTGATAGAGGAACTCATCACCATGCTGTCGTTTTTCATGCGGACGAATCAGCGTTTGGTAGCGCTTCACATTACAGCAAGGGGACGGCTTCTAGAGGCAGACAAAACAGTCAGGAGGAAATGGGGGAAAATATATGAAAGAATTATCCCAGAAAACTCTGGAATTTAAGAAAAAGGTGCAAAGCCTCAAGATAGTGAAATATTCGCAATATTCTCCATTGGAGAAGTTTTGACTTAACAGCGGGTCTTAGAGCAGTTCTCAGCAAATTTTCATGACAAGTAAAATATGTTGGTACTTCTAAAACCATCAAGCTAATGTTTTCAGCCCTGAAGGCAGAGGGCAAACTCCCAAGTATGCCTTGAACACTTCAAACATATCCCGCTAAAGTAGTGTTTATCAAGATTGCCAGCTATAATAGTTTTCCCACTTCCTTGCACATTTTCAGAACCCGACCCCTCTTTAGGTTAGGGGCGATAATATCGTACATTTGATACTCCTTAAACCCAGCTCAGAAACGAGGGATGCGGGCAAAAGGACCGAAGTCGGCGCCTCTCGGTTTTCCCAGCTTACTCATGAGCTCTCTCTGATAAGGGTTTAAGGTGCCACATGGCCGACGTGTACTAATGCTTTTCTGTTACACTCACAACACAATTAGATGGAACTTTCCTGCCTCGCAGAGAGAAAATATTTACCGTATATACTGTGTAACTATATGCTGAAGACTTACAAGTTTTTGGGCTGCACATAAACTCCAATAGCCTAACACAATATAGTGATATAGTATAGTTTAAGGACAGAATATGTCTGTCGATCTCTCTTAACTTCAGAACATTTGATCTTTGACGGATAACTGTCCCCTCAAAAACTAGATAAATGATTTAGGTTAGCATACACATTTTGTATCAGCTCAATGCAATGCTGTTCACACCAGTGGCCCTGAGTAAGTAGTTGGGGGAAAATGGAATCGTCCTACCAGCCTTAAGCCCCGCCCACTGCAATCGATCATACTGCTGGCTAATCGGGTTTAGAGGCGGTGAGCTAGACTGGACATATTAATGAGATAGCGCGCAAATTCAAGTTACCTAGAGGCTGCGGGGATCTTAGCCCGTAGTCACATTTTAGTGATTGTCATTGCAGGCACTCCAAAACTCCCTCATGCGTCCATAGAGATTAGCCACTTTTAACTAAAACCAACTGTTTAGACTGGCCAGTAAAAGACAAGTTAGCCAATTATTTCACATGAAAAGAAAAATACAATTTGAGCTTTTTCATAAAATCTGTGAAAACGAAACTGTGAAATTTGAAGTTCACTAAAGATTTAAAACGAAAGGTCGAAGACTATAACTCCTACGGAGAAGGCACTCGATCCGTAATCCGTGAAAAAAACAAGTGCGATTTTTGGGGAACAGATTACGTTTCTTATACCTGTTATTTAATACTCTTTCATTTATAATATTAATATACCAATAAAATAACTATAGTAACACAAAAACTGTATTTTCGCAAACATTCATATGTACGGTCAAATGACTACTACTAATTATACAAAACCGTACTGCCTCAAAACAATTTTTAATTTAAATCTTATAAACGTAATGCAATAGTTCCAGATGGTAAAATTATATAAGACTCGAAATACTTGTAAATTGGAGCTGTCCAAAATTCAGTTCGACGTGAAATAAAGCCACATATTGACAAGCACCTTAATTGACTAAAATATTTTTGGATAGAGGCCGAAACGTCGCCGTAATACACATCAGAAGTTGATATCCATATAATTATGTGTTTGTTATTATCATACAACTTCTAAATTTCATTCAAAGATGGGCAAACTAGTCTCACAAAATAACTCATGCCGTAAGATTTAACGTATCTACTTTATTTATTGTCAACAAATATCCAGCATCTATTGCAAACAGGATTTTTTCCAACATGGTTTTTCCACACATGTAAATATAAATGAATATAATATGAATAATTGAATATTTCGATCAGTTTTTAAATTATTACACTCCTTAGGTAGAAATAAATATATTTATATTGAATTTCTCGAGATGCGCCTTTAGGTTATCCAGAACAACTCGAGATTCAGGTCTATCTAGAAACTTGTCTCTGAGAATTGATCTAGAACATGAGATAATTTATCGACTTCAATTATTCGATACCCCTGTGCCAGTGTGATTACTCTTGACAAAAAAAAATATATATGGCCTGACACCCGAGTTCGAATCCCGGTGAAGGCAAGCAAAATTTTCTTTCTCTACATTTATACAAAAATATATATTTTTATCAAGAGTAATCACACTGGTACAGGATATCAACTAATTAAAGCCGATAAATCATCTCATGTTCTAGACAAATTTCTAAATAGACCTGAATCTCGAGTTGTACTGCATAACTTATAGGTGCATTTCGAGAAAAGGCAATACATGTAACATATACATCATTTTATTTAAATATGGCCACTGGTTAAGTTTCCTATTGCTAGAATTTCTTTAAACAAAATCCAGATTATAAAATCAATTTAAACTTCCTTTTAAATGATCTCTTTTTATCATAATGAAAATCATGTTATACTTGATCCGAGGAGACAAACATAACTATCAGATTAAATATTACGTGTTTGTGTAGGCTGTATAGTAATCATATCAAATTTATTCCATAACACAGTTTGAAACACTCGCAAAACAATTGTCAAAGTATTTTTAGTTAATATTTCTTCTTCTTACAGGCAGTTATTTTATTAGACAATTAAAAAAAATATTGTTTAACGTTTGAAACAATCGTGAAATCGTGTCACACATTGGACTGACAACCCTTGTTGGGTTTGTGTCATTGTATTTCTCAAGGCGACTTTTGACTACGATATATTCTGACTTTGCGATGACCTGAAATGAATATTGGGGATTTTTATCAAACACCAAGTGGCAGACGAAACGAAGGGCAATGGTTGAGTGTTAAGACAATGAACATTTGGGTCGGGATCCACGGCTTGTCGATTATTGCTATGAGCAGCTTAAAGCTACCTAGCTACACTCACCGAGAAACTGATTTGAGAAAGATAGCGACCGGCGTCCGGTGAAATAGTAAAATGCCCCTTTCTTAAGTTCTCCAGGTTTCGGGGCTTTGTCAATCTGATTTTCCAAGTGCTCTACGGACACAAGCCGTCGCTGCCCCCAGGCTTGACGTGTGTCTTTTCCCTCTTGTATCCACGGAAAGTCGTGAGATGCCGGTGGCCGCAAGCGATCAACACAAAGCAGTCATTCTGGACGTTAATGTCCCTATAGTGTATGGCGTACGGTTAATAACTCTCTAATCCAGCCACAACGGCTTCCACTAAACGCAAATTATTTGCATTAACGCAAACATGCTTTGCCTGATTGCCTTTGTTTTTACACGGGGAAATCCCAGTTTTACGGCGAATCGAACAAGGTCAAAACCTTATACAACTTGAGGTTTTTGCACATCAAGGTAGATGTAGTATCCGTTACAAGCACATAAAAGTAATCGAGAAAATCAGCAGACAAGAAAAACATACTCACGTTTGTTCAGACCTGCCATAAAAATACAGGCCCCATAATGTACTAAGTGGACGAGAGGAAGACTGCTTAATTATATATAAATATATGGAGATATATACAGCCTATATACTAGCTGAAAGTAACTGCTTAAATTGTTTCTTTTTCTAATTGAAAGGAACTGTTGTATTTCTATTGCATCCCTCGTTCTCCTTCTGAGCCTAATTGCACGCACCATACATTCAATCTTTTTATTGAAAAGCTCAAATCCCCGTAACGTATTATAAACTTTAAAAGAGTTTAATGTGATATTGATAGTGACAGAGAGATAGAAGTTAAAGTGGAATTGCTTGTCTTTATGGTCTCAGACCCGCTGCTCTGGTCATAAAGTTGACAGGGATTATGGCGTATTGCCGATCAGTTGCCAATGCGCATTACAACATGTGCAGCTCGGGCACTTTGAGAAGTGAGAGACATTACAGGGAAACTAATGACAATTAAGAAAAGATGAGCATATACATTCAGATGCCCTTTCTCGGTAGAGCAATGCAATGGTAGAGTAAATGGTAGTAAATTGAAGAAATAATTGTTGAAGTGTAGTTACCGACTGTTATCATGTTAGGAAATAGTACGGTAGGGCATGGAAGGCGCCGACATGTCTGTGGCTGACCTATACCGAGGTAGGCCAGAAAACTTTGAGGCAGACTTCGTCCCCTTCTCCCAAGCTCTGTGTGAAAATCATCACCTATATCCGTCAGCATTGTTTTCATAGTGTACCCGCATTCCAGTACCATATACAGCCTCTAGCTAGTCTTGATAGCAGACAGTGAAACATTCAGGCTGATTATCAAGCCAGCATCCATTGACATTAATTAAACAGAAAACCGTGTCACTGTAAGTATATATGTGACCTGAAATCGCCCAGTAATTTAACATCACATGTATCCATGATGATAGTAATTAATACGGACAAAACAGATTTTACCGTTTTATCGAAAACAAAAACCCTGAATTATGAGCAAATATTAATATGAAGGCCACAATTAAATTACTGGGGAATAAGTAAACGATACCGGCTCACACACTGACTCGTGTGAAAGATATATGTTTAATGATCAATACAACAATTGTAAGTTTAACTCTCCCCGTGCGATTTTAGATTGGCAACATAGGAATGGAAACTGCCACACGAGAGAATTTCTGCTATATAAGGGAGGTAACCGCAGATGGTACCAGCTGCGAAATGCCAAATCCAACCTTCAGAAAACTGCAATAAACGTTTTGGCACACTGGTGTATATGAAAGCGTCGCCAAATGATACAGTTCAATTTAAGACGACTGTTTCATGTTTACTTAAGATGTAAACCATTCTGAAAGCAATTTTTTTACGTGTATATGGATTTTTAGTAATTAAAAATAAGCTCACTTTTATTCCACATTTGAACATTTTATACATGCGGTGTGTAAACTTATCATACTGTTATTTAAAATAGATTTACCATTTACCATATGGGTATTTCTTCACCAATAGCAATTTGCCAAAGGATTTTAAATATGCTGATAAATATGCTATCACAAGAAATTTAGGTTAACTATACTTGAGGTTCCGGCTATAAATGTTCGAACAAGGGTAATTATGAAGAGGTATTTTACGGTCTTATAAATCATTTTTATATCGTTACAGTTTATTTATTAACCATTGTATTAATGTTCACAATAATACGGTAGCTAACAAACGAATTGTCCCTAAACACCAACAGGACATATTAAGAGGGCAGATAGGGAGCGCATGAACGTCTCTCTGTGTACGTTTCACAACTGACAAGTTTGTCCGTGTTTAAGATGTACGTATCAATCCATTTCTACTGAGCGTGTCACTTGAATGAAAGAAATTTACACCTAACCGATGTTTATTATGGATACCTGCCAATCAAAAATGCACGTTTTTTGCTTCAATGAGTCTGATTTAGAAGTCTTTAAATATTTTTGATCTTTTAATTGCCTATTTCACGGCTTGAATCGTGTCAGATTGGCTGTGAAATGTCAAAGTTAAATGTCGATAGCTCGCGCAGCAGCAGAAAAAAAGCAGATCATATTCAGTTATGTTTTGTTTATGTTCACAAGTGGTCTGGTGAAACGCATCCTGTATGAAAACGAAAACCAGGTTTGACATACTGAACTTGTGCTATCATTGGTTGACACAACGTGTGCTCATTTTCCCAGGCAATTTAGTCGATCAGACCTAAAGCATATTTTAATTAATACATACATGCATGGTTGTACTGTTCAAGCTGTTAATTCAGCCTCAGTATCTACGGAGTTTTTTTTTGGTGTTAAAATGAACATGGAGTCTTTGACGAGTAATATGAACTCTAAATTCACGTAAATTATATTAAAGACAGACAATTATGGATATTGAAAGCGTGTATTTATTTAATGAAATAATCATATATAATCAAGATGGTTCCTTACTTTTGAAAAAACCCTGCATGTCACTTCACAGTTATGCACCATATTACATAAAAAAAAGGTTTGTAGGTAAACATTAAAAACGGAATGGAATGGCTGAGTAGGATATCTGCAAAAAGGCACAATTATGTGTCGTACGCTGACGTTAATACTTGATGTACAGTTTATTTATTTATTTATTTATTTATTTATTTATTTATTTATTTATTTATTTATTT
>JAVFBZ010010963.1:0-12032 GCA_032466195.1 Katharina tunicata | reverse complement strand
AAAACTACAACTGTCCAGTATTCAGCGATATTTGACACCGATCACTAATAAACTTACATGGTTTGACGACACCCAATGCATTATATGTAAAAACTACAACTGTCCAGTATTCAGCGATATTGGACACCGATCACTAATAAAGTTACATGGTTTGACGACACCCAATACATTATATGTAAAAACAACAACTGTCCAATATTCAGCGGTATTGGACACCGATCACTAATAAAGTTACATGGTTTGACGACACCCAATACATTATAATAATGTAAAAACTACAACTGTCCAGTATTCAGCGATATTGGACACCGATCACTAATAAAGTTACATGGTTTGACGACACCCAATACATTATATGTAAAAACTACAACTGTCCAATATTCAGCGATATTGGACACCGATCACTAATAAAGTTACATGGTTTGACTCACCTTGACCTGTAATTATGAAACAGGCTGAAACAGAAGGGAGTAAAATTCACACTTGTCAATTAAAGGAACGCTTTTATTATATTTAACCCTGAGTTCAATTTTTATGTTAAATCCTGCGTTCATTTGTTCTATACCTTGTATTTAGCGACATTTACGTCATACAAAACAGTTTTGCGGGATATAACAGTAGATTTAAAGAGAACAACCATAAATAAAATTCTACTTTCAAACAACGAAACACATTTTAAAATGTTGTTTGCCACTGCAGAAATGTTGTAATTTGTTATTTTTAATTAATAAATCAAGAAAGAGAGATTTGATGACTTACGTGTTGGGGCTCGGAACTTTAGCTTGTGTTAAAAAAATGTCTGTAAAGTTTAAAAAACATGTATAGAAATGTATGGATGTTTACAAATTTCCCGTCCGTAGCAAGCGAGTTACCCATAAGTGTACGTCATAGCTAGGAGTAGAGGGAGCCCTTCTGGGGTTATTCATTGGCGTGAGGATTATTAAACCCTGGGGGTGGTGGTAAATAAAATAAACAGTAGTAATCAAATCATCTTTATTTAATATAGGAATAAGAACAGCACACAAAAAACGTAGTAAAAGTTCCCTTTTAAACAACGTTTTGAATTTTGCGCTTGATTTATACTGATGTAGTCGGAATGTATGTATGTATGTATGTAGTACATCGTCACGAATTCATCACTAAACGTATAATCCCTATTTATATGTGATGTTGTCAGCCAGTGTTAGAACTCCTAGTAACCAGGTGTGGTGAGAAATTCATTAAATCTGTATTCAACGAGTGGTTCTTCAGGGCTTTTAAGCCCGATTTCACAGATTCCATGGGATTCATTCAATTCAGGTACAAGTTACTTTTTACTTATAGAATCACACGGGAGATGACAGTTATTCTGTCCAGTTCAATAATTGCACCCAGAGCTAAAGAAAATACCATTTTGAAAGACGGATATTTAAGACGTACTGCCAGTTTTAATGCTGTGCCCGGAAGTCAACTAGCAACGAACGAGACTTCTGTGGCATTTGCACAGGTGCTTTGATGTTTCTTTTACCACTAATGAACATTACTCAGACGAAACTGGCCATGGTGTGCTCTATGAACAAGTGAGGGAGGGTGTTCACCAACAAACCTCTGGGTGAAATATCTGTATATAGCTACATAGTAGGTCATTAATTCAAACTAGACATTTCTCAGCCTATTTAAGACATTCGGGCAAAAGTTATTCGGGGGGATTCAAATATTTCTGAGTTTTAGGTTTATATTTATCAGCCAAAAGTAACATTTCACGCTGTGACATAACACTAAACTAACGAAATTATCCACAAAGGTATTGAACCATTGTCTGAAACTGTTATATACGACCAGTCTATTCCTTTTTACTACTTTTT
Source organism: Katharina tunicata (assembly GCA_032466195.1). NCBI lineage: Eukaryota > Metazoa > Mollusca > Polyplacophora > Chitonida > Mopaliidae > Katharina > Katharina tunicata. The sequence goes on along the minus strand of JAVFBZ010010963.1, from coordinate 10,188 downwards.
CTAATATTGGCCTATCATTTTCCTTTAATCCTCAGAGCAGTCTGTTACATAATTTTATTGCACTTTGTGATCGGTTGGACAGTTTCTCGGTAGAACAAAATCTCAATAGAGCCAATATTCCAGATAAGTCATCACTGACAAATGCAGATAAATAGTAAAGATATGAGATAGGTAGCTCCTGGGTCAGTGGGTGCAAATATTTTCCGTCTGTTATCTTTATAGAACGGAAATAAAAATATGAAATATTGTTCCACAAAGTAAAGGAATAATGTTGACAGAAGTTTTACTCAAAACTTTGTTGATCAACTGTACCGGAAGACAGGTTGAAAGCTGGACGCTATTTAGTTCTCTTCTCATCACTTCTGACCAAACAGGCTTCAAAACAATCCAGTGTATGTCCTCTCATTTGTCAAGACAAACAAAATATTAAAGCAGAAAAATGTGAAAACGGATACTGGATTTACGTGTAAGATCATTTGTCAGTTTCAGGTTGTTTATGAGTGAGGTGTGTCAAAGTGTCCCCTATCAACCACGGCTTCAGGGAAACCAGTAGAGTTGCTAAGCCAAGATTTTTGTTTGTCCAATTTCTCCAATCTGATTGAAGTGTGAACTGTTGTCGGAGTGTTATCTATACAGGCGGATTGGGGGCCACTTTGACCTCATGTAGCTGCCCAAGTTAACTAAGCCTTTTTGTTGAGGTATGAGAAGGTGTACGTAGCCCTAGATTGTCAGACATAAGACCTGGCATAGATAGTGGGAATGCGGAAGTCTAGCAGGACAGATTTATGCACCTTACTTCCAGATATTTCTAGTGATTATATACAAATCCAGTTTAACCTGATCTCCATTGTCTGTTTGGGGGCTATACCATGTCTCCCAGTGCAGATGGAAATCATCTTCATCCAATAACGGCAAATTCAAGGACGATGCTAACGCTTCCGGATAAAATTGCGTAACATTTTCAAAGCCAATGTTGTATTGCATAAAACTAGATTGAAAGAAGAAATTTGTTTTAAACAGAAACACATATTATAAATCGTAATCTAAACACACTGGAAACAAAAGTATTCCTATTGAACAAGTAGTAATTCCCAACACAGACAGATTCAACGGCTATATATTTCCTTGTTTGTTGCTCATTTGTCGTTATACTCCTGGAGATGATACAATAAAGTGTCGAAACGTTGAGTAAAATTAATCTGTTTGTGTTCAGAATTACAATACTTGTGTATTAGACATAACTCATCAGTGGAACTACAGGCTTTTAAAATTGTTCTTTCTTCTTGCATTTTATAAAGATAAATACAAGAAAATAGTGGTGCTTATACATAGTCAGAAGCCAAATATACATGGTTATAAATTAATAAGTGTTCAGTTAATTATATATTCACATATACATATCCTGCCTTGACTTGTATTGGATTCGGGTTTCCCTGTTTATTACACGTGATATTTCGTTATGCCTAAGGAAAACATCTTGTTACTGATGACGTCATGGTTAAACATCTACTCCGAATCATACTTTGAAGGTTTTTGTAATCACGCATTTCAGTGACTGACGACGTGAACACGTGGTTTGCACAATTGAGTGGAGATGAATACAGATCAGATGTATGCAACTAATCTATCTATTCATAATATGAGCTTTGGCTGGTGACATGTGTGAGCATTCTATCAGGAATATAGAGCTATTTAAACAGAATAAAGATTGTATTTGTGACGAATTGACTTGTCTGTAGAACTTCCACATCAGCTACAGAAAAAGTATGACTTAACAATCATAATGCGAATGTTGATCTGCACAATAAAAGATCAAAATATTGAATTAAAGTACTTTGGAGATAACATATTTGGATGCAAATAATACATTGTGTTCTATCGGTATACAGACAGCCATCATGTTTTGACACCATAAACGTTTTTTTTTTAATTTAGCCAATATTTGTTTCTAAAAAATGATTCAAAGCAGCACACAGATCTATCTTTGTAAATGTTTAATTTCTGCAACTTGATGCTATTGATATTTGAGACATTTGATAGCTGAAATCGGTAGATGTTGAACGTATGTAAATCTCACTGCTTTTATTGGCGATAGAAGCTTTAGATCTTTTACACAATGTGAGAGCAGATGCTTGTAGTGTTCCTGGAGGTATGACAAGCAATCTTTGTGAATCAAATCAGTTTATAGTCGGAAAACGTCTCTATGTTTGAAGAAAAAGACTCTTCCCATTTCCTTAGCGAGAATGTATATCTTGCGATATATATATATATATATTAGTTTGCTTCATAGTTTATTCAGAGAGGCATCAATTATGTTCCTCATTACAAATCGGCCATTAACTAAATTGGCAAAAACTTTGATACATTTTACAACAGTTTACAATAGCGTCCAGTCCATGTGCGATAAAGCAACCACTACAAATATATCCTCTTTACCCATGCAGTAAAGACAGTGTATGTAATTACAGGAGCTGGAATTTCAAGGACAGTCGAAAGCTAGTCTCTTACACGCACGGGAGCTTGTGTCAACAGAGGCTTTCATAATGTCTATCATTCCAGTCAGTGTTACGGAAAAGTTAAACACATGTTAGAGGAGAAAAGTTATGTTTGATGATGCTTAAGACGCTACGTATTCGGCTAACCTGTGCACCCAAATATGGCCGATTTGCCATGAGCATATAGATGCGTACAGTGAAAAAGACGCAAAAGAGCACACGAGTCGAAAGGGTTGACATTGAAGTTAGATTGCTTCTTCAACAGCAAATGTATGGTTAATTTGTCATTAGGGTTCAAGTAAGGGCCGACCAGCCTTAGTTTGTTGCGTAAATAGACAGATTACAAGAGAATGTTAGCTTATAGACATAAGTGGCATTGTAAGACATCTGAGAAACACTGAAGAAAGGTAACCTGAGAAAAACCCGCCTTTTTCTGCAACAAACGGGGAGAACTGACCTCCTCACCCCCCCGCCCCCCCCTGATTTGAAAATCTGTCTACTACGGTGAATAGTGTCGGAATAAATGCTCAAATCATTGAAAAGAACAAAATTGGTCATTAATTGTCATTCTTGGATTAACAAGCTTGTTCTAAACAGCGCAGCAGTGTCCAAATGTCTCTTCTGTGATTTTATTGACTTTGCTTACTGTTAGAAATAATAGTCTTTCAATTTATTTAATTTTCAGAAAATTTAGGATATTTTTTTTTATCGATATAATAATTTTGCACCACTACTAAGGAACATTTTTGACCTTTCCTTGGAAAGCCTTTGAGTCCAAGTATTTTCTGTCATAGTCATGATGAAGATGCTAAGCTACTTACTAAGTAGTTGGTCGGAAGGGTGTGTGTATATATATATATTTTCTTTCTCTACATTTATACAAAAATATGTATGTACCCATTGGTCTCTAGATAACATAACTCCTGATGATAGTTTGTTGCAAAGGAAACCTTAACAACCTTTCGTCGTTGTTGTTACTACAGTTCACTATCTAGAAGTATGTAGCTTGCTTAAATGCTCTTTAGCGATGTTACGTTTGGGTAAGAGCATGTCCTCGTCAGTATAGATCTAATTAGATTTGAGCTGTGCAAACTTGTTGATGACCTTAGTGTTTGTACCAAATATTGAAGGACACGACTCTAGCGTTGACATGACCTGGACAGTCGAATCACATAAGCACGCGGTCAGGTCATACAAAGCTTTAAGATGAGTTCGCGTTGTTGTTGCACACTAGGGTCAATTAGTCTCAGTAGTCAAAGATTAATTGGGAGTTATAAATTGTCAGAGAAACTCCCAACATGATCTCCTTGTCTGGAGTGTCACCTATGCTTTGGTAGAAAGTTTTCAGTAGATAAATAAGGTTTGTAAATCCGAGTACTGGGTGACTCAAATTGGGTGGACAGGCCACGAAATCCAGGTGCAAGGGAGATACACAGTTATTCGAAAGGCAGTTGTTGTGGCATTCGTATAACATCTAGAGTTGACAATAGTCGACGATGCTGGATTTATACGTATATAACTCAAAAGACAAACAAAAAACAGATAACTATTTTCTGTGAATTCCTAAGACCCTATATGAACGTGTTTCATTACTATTTAAACCTAAATTGTTGTTTTATTGAGACTCTGGTTGATTTTATCTTTTCCCAACTCATGTAAACATCACAATCACCCGAGTCTTATCACGATTTGTCTAACACAGAACTTGAATATTGAAGGATATTATAACTTCCACTTTGATTTCATTATAAGTACCCCGGTTCCCCCACTTTCCCAATGTACTCTGAAGTCGCAGAGCAGTTTCGCATGTAATATATACAAGCGTATCAGCCGAAGAAGGAAGTCAGCCAACAAGGAAGTCGTGAAGTCGGAATTTTGTGTTCTCGTTTTGTATTTGATTTTGTGTTGTTTCGGACAGTGACGAAATATGGCTAAAAGAGAGTTGGCTTTTAGATTTCGACATAGCAGCCCAGGTCGATGAAAACATTTCTCGAATAAGCTATAAATGTATTGCTTGTGTGGTCAGAAAACAATAAGGCGCGACCACATTTTCTGAAATTATTCTTTGGGCAAAAATGTTATCAGCCCTTTTGAATACATTGAGTGTTCAGGACGACATTCCGAAGATTTTTCTCGTAAGCATATTATACATTCTGCTTATGTGTGGTGGACTTTATCGTTTAGAGTTTTTGTTTAAATCCAATTCACCTAAAATACAAATTGTAGGACACAGTAAACAAACACACACACATACATCTGTGTGACACACTGTATAACAATTCGCCTTTGTCCAAGAAATTAGCTAGTTGGTGTACACTGAGATGACGGGAGATGTATCGATATCTACAAGTTTTTAATACCTTTTACAAAATTATTAAAACCCAAATACTATAGGCATTATAAAAGATCAAAGAGAATGTTGTGCTAGAAAATAAATTGTGGAACACAATTTAGTTTCACCATATCATATTTTTGTCGAGCATTTCACAAAAGTCGCCTCTGGCCAAACCTAAAGCAGGCTAAAAACTAGGCATATGTTATATAAAGCTCAGTCAAACCTATAAGAAACATAACTTCTGTCTTCGGATTAAATGCGAACGGCACCACCTCGGCTTTAAGTTCACTGGGTAGTTTTTACCAAGGTATCGTCTCGCTTTTCATCAAAATATAAGTGGTATACCTTTAAATTCGACGATACAAGCCATTTTTATTTATAAAAAAGAACCATCGTCTATCTGATGAGATGTTATTGTTAACAAAGAATCGAACACAATCTCTTTGAAGAAATGGATATCACGCATGAACTGTTCAAGTTCAATGATAAAGAAAAAGAAAAGAAAACACCCACACACGTGTTACGGAAACTTGTTAAGTCATTTTAAAAAACTAAACGTGCCTTTGTATTGCGTAATACTCTCTTTTCCAATTCTTTAATGATAATATTGTCAGTGAGTATAAAAGAACACACCGTCTGGCATGTTGTCAGCTATTGAAACAAACCATGAGATGGAATTTATACAGAGAGCCATTTAAATCTTGAGAAGAAATCTGTAATCACACTTACTGACTATTGAGCGTACAGAGATTGTCTCACGAAGTCATGCGCTAGGCAGCCTTGAAAGTGTATACGTGACAGAAATATTATCACCTGATGTCTAAATCCAAATACGCGCTGCCATATTTGAAATTCACATTCCAGATACCAAATCAATCAGATTCCAGATGGAACAGCGACCTTGATATAGTGCATGCTCTATCCCTCCGACCCAGACAAACTTTGTCATCTCATGCAAATAAACTGACTTAAGGGAGGATTAATCTCTTAGTTGCCAATCTCTGATCAGCGCACATTTTAAATCCAAAAGTCACCAGCATGAGGCCCAATATCTCGTGAACTGGGGTTTAGCACCTTGTTGAGAATAAACGGCTATTCTCATCCCTTCAAGGCTGTCCTACAGGGAGACGGTTTCTATCCTGGTCAATACAATGATATTATTCAATATCCTATTGAAGCCGTCGCAATGTTTTATGGCAAGGAAGTCCACACAACGTGCCAATGTTGGAAATGCATTTGTCAGATATTTCACTTCTTTAGTTATTGACGGAGCATTTTATTTTTCCGACCTTGTCAATACAAATTAGATAACGTGCAGATGCACAGGTTAGTCAAAAGAACGTTGTATAGGCTAATAGGTCCGTTTTTCGCTATAAAACGGTGAGGAATGTCCTTGAGTGATTGCTGTACAGAAGAGCTCTATTCGGTGCTACACTGAACGTAATACGTGTTGTCCGTGGACAGAATTACTGGTTTTATTTATTTATCGAAATTTTTATAGATTATGGTCCATGTCCTATTTTGAGACCTTGAATAGAAAGTTATTATGGACAGATTATTTTGCATTAGAATGAAAACACAATATTCGGGGAGCCTGGTAGTTTGCTGTCCACGGTGACAGGACGTAAATGCAATGCAATCATGTCCTAATTGATGTTGGGTTAATTCCTGATTTAAGCAAATGTAATTAATGACACAAGGATTGTATACGTCGGAAAAAAGGCTACAGGGAGCAACTACGCGTTTCTATTGAAAGAACAAATTACATATTGACCGTGTAAATATAATTCATCCTAACCTCTTGATTTTTCTCTCTGATCCCGACACTTTAACTGTTTAATGAAAAAGACGCTTTGTAGTTTTTCTTATGTCTGGTCGAACTGATCTAACAGACAATTTTTTTTTTAAACTCAGTTTGTAATAGCCTTGGTTTGTGAAATCAAGCAGCTTTGGGAGTAGAGAAGGAATTGCTGAGGTTTAGGATTAAATCCTGGTGATGTATGGTGTGTTGTTGTTGTAATCTGGTAAACCTTGGATGTCAATGGCAACACATTATTTCCCAGTTTAAATCGACCAAAGCGACAGAAAGAGGCAATGGCTACAACAACAACCTCAATTGTTTTTAGATATCCTACGGCTTAACTCCGATTATACATTACAAACGCTGTCGGCCAACACTATATTTAAAAAATCCATTTTCAAAGATAACTCAAGGCTACTGGTGAAGACAATCGGTTTGCCAAAAAGGCGAGACATTTTTTGGGTTATACACAAAGGATATTTTGGGTTCCTTTTCCGCGACGATGACCTAAACATTTGTACATGTCACGCACTTCCTTAAAGTGTGACTGTGGGGCCTTTCTTTTGTATACTCTATATTTGTGGTTTGTTAAATGGCACGAATATCTAAAATGTCACTTAAAGTCATTTATAACACTTATAGTATATTGTATTGTGTGGAGCTAGTTCCCGGAAATGCATGAACGCTTCTTATGAAAGTTCGTTTTAGCGCCAATTTGGACAAAGGGAGCTCAATGATAGATAAGATACTTATCTCCTTTTAATAATTAAATATGTGTTTGTTAGATAGATCCATGATAAAATCGATAAATTTTTTTTCGGATAAGTGGTCACTTTGGGAATTTATGATTTGTTTTTAAGTTTTATATATTAAGTGAGAAAAATATGTTGTTGACCGTTAAGTTTTTTTAGTGTAATAAGATGTCGTTTAACTCGGCCGGGACAAAGACACATGATGCTGTATTAATGTCAAGTACTGGGTGAAACAAGACGATGCATTGTAATAGGTGTGCGAGCCAATGGTTTAAAATAGTATGATGTTGTGTTATGTGCAAAGTGAGGATTAATTTAGATTTTATTTTCATTGATCATGTAATTTTTTCTTCAATAAAAAATAAATAAAAATGATTTCCTGGTGTCCTGTAACTGAGAGAGCTCCAGGGTGCAGATGCTGTCGACAACCACCTGCTTAAACAAAGGTGTTTTATAAATGTTATTTCAGTCATATAGTAGCGTGCAGAGGACATTCACAGGACACAGAACAGGAAGCCAAAACAAATCCGCTTCTTGGCTCAGATAACACCATTGATAACAGTAACAATAATGGTTTCAAATCACGGGGGAGATCCAAGTACTTTGTTTTGCGACGTCACCCGACAATATTGTTTCTTGGCGACTGTTATAACTACAAACCTGAATTATCGGTTGTAGCTTACCAGACCTTCTGGCTTAGCTGTGTGAAATAGCATATAAACGGTCCTATGTCACTGGCAGAACTTCACATTCTTGATATTGGTCACAGCGTTTCCAAGATTCCCAAAGGCTCTCTTGTGTTGCCGTTTAGAGCTGAAGTACATGACCGCCATGCATCGTCAAGTGAAATATCCTTATGCATGGCGTTCAACGCAAATCAGTCAACTGGACAAACCACCCCGAAAATGTTTTCGCAAAAAATATTATTGAACAGACGACATTAACCCTCCTAACATTAGTAAAATTTTGCAAACAGATATTCATAAATGTCAAATGTTTCGAACAAAAGCTGATCACTGTAACATTGTTTTAAGTAGAGACAAATCTTCGGTGCATCTAACTAGTCGCTTGGTATTCTATAGAAACCGTTGTAGCTTCGTCGGTTAAAGTTCAAAGTTTATAAAATATTATAAATACAGCTGAACGCTTCATGTTTGCCCCTTTAAGACAAATCAGATGCATGGGGTTATCTGCCACGCGAACTTGTAGCCGGGCTAAACTGAAATGTTCACGCATGCTCTACAGTTTGAATTCATCAAGCCCTCTTTTAAAAAGACAAGCCGTGTCAAACGCTTGCTCAAACAGATTTCTCTCTTTGCACGATTGCATAACTTCGTTTCATATTTGAACAACCGGAAATTGGCCTGTAAGCAATAATCTCTGGCTGTTTTTGGCAAAAGGTACGTTGGCAGCTGCCCGAGGTGTGCCAAGCATGAGCACATGGGGAATAATAGGAAAACAAAACGAGAAAATTATGTTCGATTTCAATGTCAGTCAACCGTATGTAATGTTCGTGCTTTTTCGCCAGAGCACACGAGTAGCGTGCGTATAGTTACTTCTTTCCATAGGAATCGTGCGGGCACCCTTTTTGTTTGTCTTTGTTTAAGTACAAGTTGGTTAGAAATAATTTTCCATATTTGCCACACTATTATATTGCATATTGATGCACTCATAGCTCCCATTGTGAGGATGATAGATATAAGTTTAACGCCATATATTTACATATTGTCTGAATGAATTAACTACATTTAAGATGTTTTGTTTTAAATTTAGTAGTTATTACTACGAAGACATAGTTTTTTTATGATGTCTTGGAGGGTACCAAATTAAGTGCTTGATTGCAGATTTGAAGAATCAGCATGATTAATACAATCACAATTACAATTTTGATGAGGTGTATATTAATTAAACAATCAATTTGTTTTAAGTCATTCTATATCCTTCTTGATATGTATATATCATTTAAAACAGAGCACAAGATTTAATTCATGAACGAAAATTGTACATTTTTGAAAGAAAAAAAAAACACATGATATGAACCATGATAAAAGAGAGATAAATTGATATTTTTGTCTGAGAAGCTGTCACTTTGCTTGAATTATGCCGGACTTATTGGGTAACTTTAAGATCTGTTTGTCTTTCTGTCTCTTTCCTATCGGTTTCGTTTTTGTTTTCCTTATTTATTTTTTAACATCGAATAATTGTGTTTCTACATATATCTTGCATGTGAAGATTGACTTTTTCAGTTAAGGATTTGTTGTGTAGCCGAACCACGTGCACACTTCTTCGTGTCATTTGTATTAACCGCTGTAAAAGGATGTACGAAGCTTACCGGAAGGCTCACATTGCTTGCTTTTTGACTTCGAATTCGTTCACAACTGCTAAAATATATGTTATAGGATAAACAGCTAAGTAAACTCTCAAGTTGATGCCTGATGTTCTCTGTTCCACAATGATGTCTAGTTAAAGATGGTATTACCACAAGGCCGCGTTTAGCTCATAGAGAATACGAGATCATATTCACACGTATGGGAAATCACATGCTCGTGACTGACCATCTGAGCTGTGGAAATAACTCCTCTGTATTATGGAATGGATATTATTTGCCATCCAGGTATACAACATTAAATATAAGACAATGAATCTGCTTAACTGGACTATATTTACAAAACATTATACCAAAGTTGCGGCATTAACCTAATGCCTTCAGCAGGGTATGACTGAAGAATCACTGGCAAGCTGTATATATACATACAGAGTGAACACTGCTCACTGACACAGTAAGATTACAACATTACATCATAC
>JAVFBZ010010952.1:0-12033 GCA_032466195.1 Katharina tunicata | reverse complement strand
ACAATAAGGGATATACGCATACGTGTGTTTCGCTTTTTTGCTGTAGATCGAAAACATATGATTTCAAAGAATGGTAAATGTAGATGCAAAACTAAATCAATTGCATTTCAGCACAAAATTCCGAGCAGATGTAAGATTTTGGAGGTGCGGAAATGCTATTGAGATGCATTTGTCCCTTTCAGTTGAACTGCAAAAATCAATTTTCTTGAAATCATTTTAGATAGCAAACCACTGTTAAGTAGGATCATGAAAATCTAGCTGGTATACGACAACCTCCACTGAGTAGTGTGATACATGTATTTTCATGATGCTCGTACGACAGGACTAATAAGATAACTTTAGTAAGTGCTTACACAAAAAGAGCCTTTAAAATAACGATCAAATCGAACTATTTAAGAACGAATGAAAGCACATTGCTTTTGAAATAAACAAGGCAAGAGAATGACAAGATTATAGATCATTTATGTCTATACGCACATGTAGTTCCACGAAAAGTGTGGTCTACCGTCGGTAATGGGTTGGCTTTCTTGAAAGATTTAAGACATTTAACCTATGTTTATTTTTTTTATAATTCGTTATTGCGACGTGATATAGTCTACTAGAAAGGCCAGCGAAGTCTTTCCCAGGCACTGGCTAATCAGACATCAGCAAATGCCTTGAGACCGAAGAATCCGTTGTGGTCAACCTGTAAATAATGTATCAGATAGTCTACCAAATTGACCCTAGGTTCAAATTACACTGCGCTCAACATTTTCTCTACAATTCAGTTGATCGGTGTCTATTTTTTAAAGGATATGCTCTAAACGGATCTGCTCCGGACGTAGGATTAAGAAGAACAGGGAATTCCGCAAAGCAGCGTATTATGAACGGAAATGCATACTTGCTTAATACCTTCTCTAAATTAACAACAAAAGCATATCAGGGAAATACCACCTTTCATCATGTGCTCTTTGATTGCAAAGTAATAGCATTTTTAATATAGTTGCTGAAAAGAAAACAAGGTGTATTTTTCAATATTTTCTAAATCAGAACTCATCTTCTGAGTTGCTTTTCAGAATAAAGTATACAAATGACTTGTATAAGGCGCAAATATAATATCGAATAATGAACGAAGCACAACTTATACATTTTGTCATTCAAGCTTTTGGAAATCTCCTAATTCATGAAAACACAATAATAAATATTTTATTCCAATTCAAGACAATACCTATTTTCTTGAATATGGAAAAAGAAATTTTCGTTGACATAAAGTCCAAAATATAATATAAGTTGTTCATCGTTGTTTATTCAATATTAAGTCGCTTCATGACATAGTCTAACCATGAGATAACCCACGATTTAAATGTCACTATATTGTAGTAATCAGACAGAGAATACTGCATCCAATATCATTCCCAATAGTAATAGTGAACAATTGGTAAATCATGTAAAACGCTGCCTGCTTAATGACGCGAGTTGGAGTCGCAGATAAAACTGTGATTGTCATTTGCGGTAGGATGAAACTGCTGTGACAGGCGTCTATTAATTAAACCCAAACTGTCTAGCCAATGGACCACACAGTGCGATAGCCATACACTGTTTTCTGGAGCCATGACCTTGACAACTAAATTCTATTGTTGTGTCTACATGTGCTGTCTTTTTTATAAGAAGAAGAAGCAAACTAATTGCAAGCGCAGCACGTCAGACTTATACAATCATATTAATTCAGACTTCGCACTGTTTTCGCAATTCTGTTCCATAAACCTAGTAAGTCTTGGTGGTGTAACACAGGAATCCAGTTACAGTGACTATACGTCTGCTTTCAGCATGTTGCAGTTTCTTTGTTGGAGTGTTACGTACCACCAAGGCACCATTGGCTAAGCAAATCGTTCTGACACATTTTGTTGCGTCTTGTACAGTTTGTTAAACGTGACGTCGATCCACAGGCGTTGGACACCATCGTATGGGTGAACGGAAATTCATATGAACAGCCACAATTAAACATCCGTGATAATGTTTTAGTGGTATCAAACTTGAAAAAGGTAACATGCAATTTAAAACAGATGGTTGTTTTCGTCCCTATTACTCTACATACACACTCCTTGGTTACACTCGGACGTCCTAAACTGTACTGGCACATCATCTCGGACGTGATACGATCATCGCCGATTTGGCCGGAACTTTTTCATAGCCTGTGTGTAAAACTGCGAATGTAGACATATTCCACAGTTTCCATTTGTTTAACATTCAGAACATAATTTACAGCTTAATTCAATTTTTTGCATCTGAAACCATATGCAATTCGCTCAATTACGCCATGTTTACATATGGGTTTATTGTGCATATGGTGGTAAAATTGCTTTCGGCGAACAAAATGTAAGATTTAAGGCATATTCATACACATATCACGATGGAGCTTAGTGATTTCAGCAACATAACCAGAAATCATTCGAGGTTTTGCCGATTGCTAATGGTTGAGGGATGAATATAGAGGAAACTTGTTATTCTACATTAATGTATTCATACGATCTTACATATACATTTACAAGCCGGTTACATAACAAAAACACGACTAAGATGGATTTTCAAATTCTGGGCATATTGATTAACAAAAACATGACTAAAATGGATTTTCAGCTTCTGGGTATATTTATGAGCTTATCAATATACCCAGAAGTGGAAAATCCATCTTAATCATGTTTTTATTACCTTATCTGTTGTCACTAAATAACAGTAACGATTGACTGTCGGGTGAATGATGGGATGTGCCTTCTCAAATTGCAGAACTTTGGTGAAATATTGTCTTGATAGGGAACTTGATATACTTATCTCAAATACTACTTACCATTAATAAAAGTGATCAAAGCGACGCTTTAAACGCCACGGCAAATACGTCGTGTATTTTTTCTTATCTTTCAGACGTTTTAAAAGCAAGATAACGATGAGTGGACGTCTTTGAACCCGCCTATATTATATTTCTTACTGGGAAATGGCATTACAACTTTTCTGCTCTTTAGTCCTCAGGCGCAGGTTGATTTGAGCCTACTAACCATAGTAACATTTAATTTTGTGGATATTGGGACCAGCACCATTGCTGTTAAACAACATTTATTAATTACTTGAAATCAAAGACATACAGAAAATAATTCACCCAATAAGTGTCTCGATAACAGTAACAAATAATTCACACCAAATAACCCTGACGTAGAAAACAATCAACAACATCTACTGTGGGAATTCTACTCAATAGTTCGGTGTGTTTTTGTTAAGCGACGATACACAAGGCTGCACTTTACGGAGATAAATTTACAGAGTAAACGTTTCTGTAACTTCTGTTGAAACCAATAGACACAAATGCATTGTGATTGTCTATGTTTGTCAAGAGGAATACAAACAGTAAAGTGTTTTGAAAAATGGGTGAATATGTTTCTTGGAAAACTAGACACCAGGTCCATACAGCTTTCTTTTTCGCCACCTGCTATAAGCGATTTTTCATTATTAAATTAATCAACTCATTTGGAGTGCAAATCAGAAATTAGGTTTCCGTCCAGCCAATCAGAATACACTATTTTTTTTTCTATATACGGAGAGAAGGCATTTTGTTTCCACGTGAAAGCGGCAAAAAACAAAAATCCCGCTCTAAATCTGTAAAACTTCGCTTCACTTGCCAACTTCCTTTTCTCGGTATCCAAATAAACAGGGCATATCCAGATGATTTAGAACTGCCAAGCACAAATAACTTGTATGCATTGGTTTTATATAAAACAAATGTCCAGTGCTAAAGTTGAGGTAAGAACAAATGTCGTTTATTTGATATTGATGTATGTGTCCTGGCCGTGACAATGAACTAATCTAGTAGAATGCTGAAATGTATCTTCACTTCCGGAGCTGCGATGGCGCTGAATGTATTTTCTTGCAGCCTCGTTAGGTTTTAATTCTAGTTGATATGGGGGACAGATGCTGTTTCCGTCATTTCCCAACGATAATAGACACATTGCTCTGATGTTATCGAAATGCCCATTATCTTAATAAAAACAATGTCTATTGAAGGCCTTTGTACGCGGCAATTATTGATTTAAGTATATATATTTTTGTACAAATTAATTTTCATGCGAGCTGCAAGAATAGGTACAAGATAACGTAGACGCTTACTATATTTAGTAAGCTTCTGGCCACAGTGTGTATTTAATATTTTAGAATCTGATAGTTCAGGTTAATTAGAGGTTTCATTTAACTCCTATATATAAGCTAGCATATTCAATCAACGCGACAACATAAATCTTCATTGTGACATTAACTACATAAAAGATGACTGATGAGAGATCATTACAAAACTGCTAAACCATAATAGCTGCGGTTACAGGGGCATCGAAAATGTGAAATAAACTGAGCCGGATCTGATCCGCATCAGAGCTGGCTTTTTTTAGTTTGCCAATTAACGACGATTTTCGGATGACACGGCACTTGTGACAACCCTACCAGCAAGCGTCGAGAGAGTCTTGGCATATTGCCAGCTAGCTTGATCGAACGGCTAAACTATGGAAAAACATCACGGCATTCCAAGAACGTTACCTGATGGTGAACTAAACTGGTGCGGATTATTGCGTACCCATCAAATTTGGTGGGTCAAAAAAGGCGGGCTATTCTGATCCGTGTCAGATATCGTCCACCTTTTTCTATCCGTGTATACGCGAACACAAATCTGATCAGGTTCAGAGCCGGCTCAGACCCACCAAATGTTGGCCGTGTAACTGCGGCTAATATGTCTGGATTGTGTACTTCACATACTATGAAATTGGAAACAGTATTGTCGCATTTTCACAAGAGTAACAGACAACTCAATACCTTTTAAAAGGACAATACACAGTGATTGATTTGATACACTGAACAGGAAGTGGCATCCAGAACTGACTTTGTTCCAGCTCAATTTTAAAAGGCTACTGCGTATGTTATTAGTTTAGACTACGTCAAATAAGAAAGTAAAGTCATTTTTTAACTGGCATCGTAAACTTTTCTGATTTCAACTGCCCTGATTCCGTTCCATTTTTAACGACACGATTCATCTAATTAACTGATTGCTTATTTTCTTAATACTGGAATATATAGTTTTGAGTACTGGGTGTGAGTATCTTGCAGTCTGTGGATGAATATATCACAAAGCGGCTTGTGTTATCACTATATCGCATTGTCAAATTTCTGCACAATGACGTAATTGGATCACTATAGTACGGCTTTTGAATTGTGACAATTAGCTGATACATGTATAAAGGGTATATAACATCTTTCGATCGCTCACCTTTATAAATGCAATCATGAAGAACAGTATGTATACGATTTACCAGTCACTTAATTGGCTGATTATGGCTAAAACATTCCAGCTGTTTAAGCGGGATAATATATAAACAGTACGTACATGTATATATAGAAAGTTGTTAGTGGCTGCGCAGAGTGCAAGTGGATTTACGAGGTTTTGTGGATTTTCCACCAATACACCGGCAATACATAGGCGTCATAAAGTGAAATACCTTGTAGGATGACCTTCAATAAATAAATACATAAATAAATTAAATGTAAGTGGATTGACCTTATCTAAACGGCAAGTATGTATAGTTTCAATTTGCGTTGATACGCAATAACTGTGTGTTTCAATTTGGACATGTCTAATGCGAAAAACTTAACAATTGTTATATCTGGCGTCAACAGTAGAATACGAAATAACATTAGTACATATCGCGTATCTCAAAAATGGAGTGTTGACACGAACAAGAGCAAGGTAACGTAGAATCCCGTATGGTACAATATGACTACATATTAGTCTTTATAGGTTTCTAAGGAATCACCTTTCAACAGTATACATTTCTTTCATGAGTCGTCAATACATTTTGGCGTTTTCCTATTTAAATTTGTGCTGAACATCTTCGCTTATCTTTTTTGGTAATTTGACTTAACATATCTACTATTTTAATCAAAGCTGATTAATTTGTCAAAGTAATATGGATTTTCTCCTGTTTCTGCTTGGATCGTTGGTTTGGCTCGTTTTGATTGGCTTGCATATAAGCCAATCGAATAATCTACTCCATCAGCTACATCAACTGAAGATTTAAGTAGAAGCTTAGATCAATATAAGCAGAGCAGACACTTTCAGTTATGTGGTTTCTGAGCATTTATATAAAATAACTCTAAAAGTCCAATAGAGACTATGGCTGTGTGTTCTTCTCTATCACATCGTGTTCTGAAATGGTGTTACATGTTTTAACACAGTTTATAGTGATATATACAAATGAACGTTGATACAAGCTTCACTATATGCCTCAATACAGTAAGTTGGCGATAATATACAACAATATCATACTCAAAGTATAGACCATAACAAGGTGTTAATAAAACTGCCGTTTCATTTTTGGTAGAATTCGTTGTTATCCACTGAAAGACACTTGAATTGATATCCCAAGGTAGAATGTATGGTGCAGCCTGAAAGACAAACCAAGCATCCACACGAGCAAGTACAACTGTGACAATCGGTTAGGTTAGTCTAAGGTAACTATTTAAAGCTGCTTTAAACCAAAAAGCGTCGGGATCTTCATAGCACTACTTTATGTTTGTTTATCTGCTTAGGTTAGGAATTCTGTCTGGCTGCGTTTACTACATTTTGAAAAGGGCAAAGCCAGACATGGTATAACCTCGTTATTCCGTCATTGAACTGCTCGTGAACCTGATTTTTGAGAAACATAAGCCTCTTTCTGAATTTACGTAATCTGAAAGACAGATCATTTTGTACATGTCTACACCATGATCAATAACTGTTCATTCTAAGGCTGGTGCTAATTTTCTCAATGACAATAAGGTTAAGTCTTTAATCAAGCCATTTTAAAGTAATCTACTGGCAATAAAACTATTCACTTCTTGCTTTGATTCTTTTGAAGATTTTGATAACATCAATTTTGATAACTGTTATAAATACAGCTATGAAATTGGGATATTAACATTTCAAACAAAACAAATGGATTCACAAAAAATTCATCAACAGCTGACGACACAAAATAGAACGACATTATGCAGGAGAACGACTGGTTATATTATTTTATGGTTTCTTGTTCGATCGTGAACATAGTCAAATATATTTGTTTTAGTGTAAGCGACAACACGTCGTTTGTCATTATACTGTTAAATAAATTGGCTGATCGACTTCTTGCTTCTGGAGGAATAGTCGTGTGGTTTTGTAGCTGAAACCGTAAATTAAATTCCATCCCTCTGAACTGATTGCTGATACCAGTGCGTGATGTTTCATATTTGGCGTATAGGGTGTTATATCGGAAATGAACTGACTTTTGATCCACCACTGGACAGAGTTAACGTAAATATGTCAAGACTGGAAAGATAAAGCCAAAAGGAAGTGTGGTGTGTTTCCTGTAACGATGTTACGAAGACTGACTATTCTTAGGGTAAAATCTGCTACATATATAAATTGAAATGTTTTAACATCCAAATGGAGTCAACTGCTCACAAGAAGAAAAAAAAAACAGTTTCAAGAGAAACAAATAGTTTAACAGTAGTAGCGTTGTACAACTTTTATTATAAAAGGTATATCGTTTCATAACAATTTCAGGTTTACTGACTGACAAAGATTACTATTATGCTCGAGCTTAGTTGTAACACTTATGCACCCTGCGCTACAAGATGTGTCTGCAGGGCCAGAATAAGCTTGTGTCAGACCCGGTACCAATTTACTTGTGGGGTGTCCTCATCCGAACATCGATTCAAGCACAAACACACATGATAATAATATAAGCTATTCCAGTCGACATACCTTCGTGTGAGACAAAAAGCAAAGCTCTAACCGGGTTAATTCTGAGAATTAACAATGTTTAAGGTTTTACGTTCAACGTTGATTTTAACTAAAAGCAATACTTACGGTTATGTCTATTTTGAAATTGCTCGTTTTTCTCTTCCTCTATTCACTTAAACATTATATTACAGATAACAGTTACTATATTTAAGTTGGAGAGATGAATTTTATTGATGCATTTAGTTTATAAGCTGATCTCAAACATGGCAATGAAGGCCATTTTATGAAACCTCCCCAAAATATCCGCAGACGGCTACACATTTCTCAAGAGAGAACGAAAATTTCGCATGCCTCCACCGATGGTCAGTGATCGTACAGACGGGCTTCAACCGACTGAGCTACATGGGTACAAAACACAACAACCTAGAATTTGTTTCCAAGTAAATGATGTGAGTCTTTCTCTGCGAAGACCACTGACGCGGGAACACTGCCGAAGCTCCTTTCATATATAAATACATGTACGATCTGGACTGGAAGAGATTTGCAATCTGATGAAAAGTTTGACGCAGATCTGGACTTACGAGGGCAGCGTAGTTGCGGAACTAAATTGAATAAAAAATGTTAGGATGACTGGGAAGATATAGACAAAACTTATCAACGTCGACTTTTCCAACTGTCCCGTTGAAATTAATTCAGTTGGGTGCGAATCGGTAAAAAAGTATTTGCTTTCTATTACCGTTTAATTAGATTGTTTTGAACTTGAATGAAAACAGTTGAATTGGTTGTTTATTCACTGTTTACTTCATATGCAACACTTAAACAAAATTACATTATCGGTGTATTGTTGTAAACCAGCACGAAATCTCATAAAAAACGATCAGTGATGCCCACTGACGGAGATATACACGTCCCAATAACCCGGCCATGTGTTCAAATGTGTTAAATACTGATAATAGTTTTACTTATCTGTATTATCTTCTCATGAGCGACATTTTTTCTTCAAACCGGCTTATGTGCCTGAAGAATACTTGCAAATATACTAAAAGGCTTAAAAAAGGAAGCCAATTTATTGAAATTGAACAATACATATGCACGTGTTCCCTCCTGATTGGTAAAATCCCCTGGTTATAAATGAGTGCCCGACAGATCAATGGCTGATTACTGCAGGAATATACCATGAGTATTTTCTTGTCGTATCACTTATCAAGTTTACATTCACCTTCATACAAATGCACCTTCCCAATCAGAATCATAAAGCACGCGTAACAAATATCTTCTGTATATCAATCACCGTCATGAAACGACCCCCAAAATCAAAACATTTTCACTAATCGTGTTTTAATTTAAAACCGAATAAGCCTTGGAATATGTTTCCCAGCATGAAAGGTTTCTACCTGGGTATAAATATTTCAACCCAAAAATCAGGTAGATATGTTTGCAACCAGGTATTAATAATTCAACCCTGATAGAAATATGGGAAGAAATTATAAAAAATGAAATGTAATTAAAAAAACATATTCGTGTCCTCTACGGGCCACAGTATGAACATGATATTACCACTGCCCCAAACAATTGCAAAATCTAAAAGTTTTCATTCTTTTGAAAGTTTATTTCAGTAAAATTCCAGAAAGTGATAACTATGCAGCATGTCATATCGAATTGGGCATTACATAGGAACTCTCGTTCAAGACATAACTAGTGTGAAAGAATGTACTATGACAAAAATATATAGTGTAAAACAGCATAAACGATTCGGTCTTTAACGTTAGCTTAACCAATATTTAAAATCTGTCACATCACACGACTAGTACGCCGGAATAGTAGCCAATGCTAGTGAATCAGTGTTCTCCTGGAATGTTGATTTTCAAGTTCATTATTGATGGATTAATCAATGGACTGTGATGGTATGGTTTCAGGGTAAATGCCATGTTTGGAAGATTTGTCATGCATATGAGGTGGTCAGAGTTATTCAAAATTGGTTTGTAAACCATAAGACTTAAGATACTATACAGTTCACACATATCTATAAACATAGTGACAAGCTACCTGATAAAGTATGCCCCTGCGTGGTTACCCTCCTCCCCTCCCCCACCACCACAAACACTAAACACAAAATTGCGTAAATAATGAAACACGTCTCAATGTTATTCCATGTACTAATTAATGTTCCATATTTAGATTAACCTGTTCTCTATCTATTTGGGTTTACGGCTACTACTTACCGTGACTGACTATCTTGAAAGATCAATACAAAAAAAAACATGTTTTGTGGGACCTTGATCATCTTGCATTTTACTGGCTGTATCACTGGGTATCTTGAAATAGTGTGTCTAACCGTGTTGAAGTTATCTACAAGAAATACGGTTGTATCAAAAGCATGAAAATCGACTGCAGTCGTTTGCTTTCCAAACTTCAATTCCGCAAAAAACTTACAGACGCATTAGGCAAAGTTTACAAAATGTGATACAGTTATCAGACTTGTTTTCATTTTAATTAATCATTCCATACTAAGCTGAAAGCAAGCTCCGCATATGCAATGTTTTCTGTCGTTCTGTTTGGAACAAAAGATTTTTTAATGATTTTTATATATTAAATATGTCCCCTCGCGCCTTATCAACATTAAAACAGTCACTATATAAGTAGACGAGAGTTGCAGAGTAGCAGCCAAATTAAAAAATCTACCTCAATAACTCTAATTTTGTTTTGTATTAGCTGACGCGGTGCAAGTTTTGGACACTCAGAGTCACTTAAAATATAATATTTTGATAAAAACTATGCAATGAATTGAAGAAAATGGACAATGAGCTTCTATCGGTAAGTGCAAGTTATGTGTCTACATCGCTCTGTGCGATGCGAGCATTACAATAAGTTAGCATTCTGTACCAAGACAAACCTACGTTATTAGAATCTGTACCTATAAGCTATTTACTAAATACAGCTACGCACGCAAACATTGTCAGAGAGGAAATCCGGCATTATCTTATCGTAGTTTCTTGAGCAGTGGGAAATGCTTTGGAATCCGTTTATTAGGCAACTATAGGTAACTGATGATAATTCTTTGTCTCCCATTATTGTCAATTTGTTTCTTTGGGCTTAGCGGATAGTTTGTCGAGAGCTAACCTGTAATATGCAATTTATATTCTTGGCACATGAACAAGTTCATTCCCTTTGCATAATTGAGGTATTAAACATATGTGTAGAAAACAACGGTAGCTGGGCACTTTCTGAAAATCTTATTCTTTTTGAAGGATGGTAGTCATCTCCTTTGATTCGAATTGTGTACATAGTTTATAACTTTTCAATTCCAGTTGAAGATATCGGTGTCGATGGCAAGCACGCAAATGGGTATGTTAATCATCCCCCTTGTGTTTTTCATGTTTATCCCCGAAAAACACCGGCTTGAAATCAATGATACGTCCCTACACGGTAATTTACAAACAATTAGATGTTTACTATCCCGTTGATTACAACAGTTAGTTTTAAGTGCTGATAGAAACTGACCATTAAGGAACGTTGTTATTCCCTTATTTTCAGATGAAGTCAATACTTGGTGTCAACGCAATGTCTTTTAATCAACCCAAGTAGGTTTGTCAGGGGTCACAAGGCTAACAATTCAGTTCATATATCACTTCTTATTGGGATTACTTCGTTTGTTTTGGGGTTATCCTATTGAGTTGTCATATGATACTGTCAAGGGGTGGACTATAAAGAATACGACGGAGTGCTGTTTTCGGAAAAGAGCCGATGCTATAATGTGTATTCACCAACAACCTATAATAGATCCACATATTTAAATAATATTATAGCACAAATATAAATATTGTATTGTTATTTTCAATATCGATTTATCAACAATGATGTTCCTATCTATTCTGCTCTACCATAACTTCACAATTTGAATGCATTTGTTTGATAAGTCCTATCCAGCATTATCGCCACCAATAATGTATTTCAAAATCTTTGCCAAAAACTCATAGTTATCAGAAGATAGTTTCTGTAATTTCTGTTGGCGAAATAAATATCAACCATTCAATCTCTCTGGAATGTTCCGTTTCGTCCACTATTTATCTTAGGATATTTCAAGTTGTGGTGGAAAAGACATGTTATTTTTCATACAGGAACCAATTCCCTGCGTAATTCAAAACTGGATGGTACACCACGTAACACGTGAGAATCTTCTTTGTAGAATCTAAGTCATGTACATGTACTCTGGTGTCGTTTGCCCATATAAAATAGCTCCATTATGTGGCCAACTTCCTGTACCTGAT
>JAVFBZ010010930.1:0-12035 GCA_032466195.1 Katharina tunicata | reverse complement strand
TAGCCAGAGACCCGAGTTCGATTCCCGGTGGAGGCAAGCAAAATTTTCTTTCTCTACATTTATACAAAAATATATATAGCTGTGCCTGAGTTTAATTTCCAGGCAAATGAAGCCAGGCTGCTGTGAACGATTTGCTTTAAATAACTGGCCTATTATTGTTCACCGCAGTTTAGTTGCATGTTTGCACTGGATTATGTGTGGAAGATAATGGGGTTTTCTAAACATTTTGTGGTCGCTATATGTACATTGAACACAAACCCTTTTAAATTATTTTATATTATTATTTTAATTATAGTTTAAAGTATAATGACACACTTACCCTTATTTGTTTCCCGTTATTTGGGTTTTCTTGGACAAAACAAAACACTAACAATGCAAAGTCATAAAAGAAGTTAAAAACGCTGGAGTTGAATACGAAACAATCGAATAAAATCAATTATAAAGGAACGTAAAGTATGTTATTTGGAAATACAACTCTAAAATCGTATTGGATATTGTGAATAATTGATTGATTGGCACGTCACAAACGTTTCAGTTAGTTCTATACGTTAGCCTTAATAACGCTTTTGCTAGCTACGCAGAAACGTTGCCCACTTTGTTAACAAAGAATTAAGTTGAACAAAAAGTATAGATTGTTTACCTTTTTAATCTTGTTAATCTTGTTGTGGAATTGTGCTTCAAGGTGCTGTTCATGGGCTGCGTCTTACTTTAAACGTGGAACAGTATGAGTATATGCCGGGTCCACACTTTGGAGCAGGGATTAAAGTGTTCCTCCACGATCAGCACATTCCCCCGTTGGTGAGGGACTTGGGCCAGGCCGTGTCCACAGGCTCACACACATTTATGGGCGTCAAGATATTACGGGTGAGAATAACCGTTTTGGCAAACTTCTTTTACTTTCATTTTTGCACCACCAATCTACGATGAATTCTATACTTTCAATGATTCAACTAACGCCAGAACTGTCAAAAAAGTTAGTATAAATCAGGCAATGTTAAAACATAATATATGGTTGGATGGATGAATAGATTGAATGATTGGTTGATTGGTTGACACCGTGTTCAAGGGTATAACAATTATATGAGGGCATTGTATTTCAACATTCGGCAATACCTTGGCACAAGAAACAATGTAAAAGTATAATCACTCCAAGTATACGATCAAATGGAAATATAATGATCCTCTAGAGCTAAGTATGACAACAATAGTGTAAGCTATAAACAAACTGCCCTTAGCCAGATAATGCTCATTCTCAGAACAGAACAAACAGTTTCCAATTCAACCGAAAACTGGAAAATAAACTTTACATTAAGCTTTAAAGCATATGTATTTGCGTATATAAGTATGTGTATGCAAAAAATATACATGTATTTATAGCTTTAATTTAATTTGAAATAATGATAAAAGTATAGATAGGTTCGAAATGACTGTATGGTTTGAATGGGGGTATCATAAATGTTAAATACCTATTTTATTTATAAGATATGCATTTTCTTCTGACATGTATTTTATGTTAGAAATTTCCGTGAACCTATGAATGTATGCGTATAACATGCCATGTTGGATAGCTTTGACTTCACACTAAATATCCGACAATCTGTGAGAATTTTTTGAAACAAATAAATAAACTCGTTTAAAAGGGTCCACCGCTTAGTAACCAGAGATGCAAGCATCAGAGAAAGATGAATATCTTGACGAGGCATCTTGACATTTATTCTGATAAAGAATGATTGGAGTTAAAACCGAGTTGGCACGAACCGTATACATGGTCTGTAGGCATTAGTTTAAGAGCGCGACAAGGGGTTATCTTGACCCAACACATGGAGTTAATTTAAGACTGCTTCATCAGTTTATAAGCCCGTGTTGTAGAACAGGGTCTGATAAAAAATGTATACAAATATTCACTTCTTTCAAAGCCACGGTATTAAACATGTGATATAGTCGGTCTACGTCTGAGTGAAACAGTATTACTGTCTCAAGTAATAGTTATTGTCCTGGCTCAAAACGGTTGATTGCTTGTAAAGTCATCAGGTAGTCATCCAAATAGCTCATAACCTAACGGCCCATATTATGGTCGAGCAAAACTATTTAATTGGTTGTCGGCTACTCTTAATAGCAAACACGAATTATTTAAATCAATTGTTGGTTTCCTAAAATATATGCCTACCTATTATAGCCATACCTTAAGATGTAGTAAGTTTTCTCGGAAACAATAAAATCGTATATGTTGCTTTCTGTTTTATTAGTTTAGTCAAGCCTCTCCATGCATAACCAGATTTACGTTATACCCAATGTAAATGAGTTTGATCCGTTTTCGGTCTCTGAGTCGGCTGAAAATAGACCGATATATTCTGAATTAAAAGTCATTCAAAGAAACTCAGACTGATTAGTGTACTGACCCAGAATAATTTAATATACTAGTGTGACTTGAATTATCAACTATTTAAAAAAAAATAGTTGAACACTTGACCGCCACTGTAATTGTAAACTTAAAATACTGTATTTTTAATTGAATTCTTTATTTATTTCACGAGGATGTCCCAAAGCAATTCGGCCACGAGGCGGTCTCCTAAAAAAAAAAAAATAAATAAAATAAATAAAAGATAACATATGTACATAAAGTGTCATACTTATTGAAAATAAAAAAAAAATAATATAGATATTCAAAAGCAACTTTTAGGTTATTTTGTTTAACACAAAGGAAATGTAAACAATTCATAATATAATCCTTATATAATTTTTACATTTCAATTTCACACTCCTGGGGTAACACCTACTGATTTATTTTAACTTTTACAAATCAAATCTTTAGTTTCCTTTACAAAACGTTGAACACTATTAATAGTTGTGTATTTTCTTCAAAACTCAATTCAATAGAACCAAATAATAATAGATTACAAATATGTTTTGAGCATGTTGGTATAACAAAGTATTAATGGTCGGTACCCTTTCTCTGCGTTAATTAGATTTATCCTCTTTCTGCCTTCCAGTGATAAACTCAAAATAATCTCTACCACGCAAATTAGATATTAAAAAGCTTGTTTAAGTGTCATTTTAGAAGTTTGGAGTATCCAGGAATTTTACAACAACATTATTATGGATTAATAACTTCTGCATTTATTAAGTGATAATGTTTCGGTGTGGGTTCTTACACCGTTATCAAGTAAATATGCTAATTCATACCGAAACGTTGTCACCTAATACATGCAGAGGTTGTTATCCATAATAATGCTCTTGGGAAATTCCTAGTTTTTATATGGATTTGGTCTGTTATTAGTCGACTTCATATAGATTAGCAGTTCGAACTTTATTATATTTTGCTCTTTTAACGCCTTACTTTATTGAGTCTATAATTTCATGTGGGTGATTGGTTAGAGTGTCCATATGCTTTCTGAGCTAAACGGCATCAGGAAGCCGAATTGTCCTGGTGTCTCGTCCTGGAAATGTGCTGTGGTGTTTCATCCACCCACTGCACTATAGCACTACTTTTTTTTTATTATATCAGTGGATTAAATAAAACTCAATCAAACAAAACAAATAAACTATAATTCTATAGTCCGTCCAAGGCACGACTTAACCCAGTTAATCGATTTAATCACTCAGTTATCATGTTATAATGAGCTCATGATTATTAGTGATTTGGTCGTCCCTCTCGTGGTCGACGCCAACACAATTCTTACTCCTCTGTTTATGATCGTTAGTTATCACTTAACAATTAAATATATAACACAGTCTGAATTGATACCATTTAATCACGTAACGATATATAGATTTCAAACACTTACAAGAACAGCAAATAAATAAACCTGTTTGTATGTGTATGTTGGACAGATGGATAACTTGGGCGCACCGTATGGTGAATGTGGAGAGAGGAAACTTAAATACTACAACCACTACTCTAAGACGGCTTGCTGGTTAGAGTGTTTATCTACACATTTAGATAAGCGATGTCACTGCAGACTGCCATATGTTCCATTCAATGAAGGTATGTATACAGTCCTAATACCTCCATGCGGCTGCAGAACGCAATACTGATAATATTTTGAGAGATAAACGATTCAAAACTGTTAAAATATCAGCGTCCAAAAACAAGTTTGTATGTGTAAGCTCCCATTTACTATAATGTTAAAATCGTAGAGTTACTGGACGCTTAACGTCACTATATACCGATACTTCAAAGATAAGTAACAACAAAGCTTAGCTTAGAAAACGTTCTCTATTAATGGGTCCAGTGTAACCACATGGTTCAGTTATTCTTTAACCTAGGACAACCGTGTCCCATTAACCAATATTCCCTCAGGCTACACCAATCTACTATAACGATAACTACATGTAAATGTAGTTAATGCCAATAATCAAATGTATGTGTCCCATTGAACAACCACTCTCCGAGACCACTAGAAATGAGGAAGGCCGGAGAGATGATCTCAGCTTATTTTCATAATGAAATTTGGTATAGCATTGTAACAAGATGACTTGAATTTAAAGGTGCTATACCGCAGAATCTCGGCCAAAAATCTAATGAAACGAATTAAATCTGGTTTTCTATATTTTTTCTAGTATGGCCTAAAGTTTAAGATTTTAGAAAATATCAACCGCGAGAATATGCGATATACCGTATTAAAATAATATTAAAGTTTGTAAAATCTATAATGTGGGTTGGTCGTGATATAAAGTGATCACCAAATCTGTCTCGGCTAACCACGTGTTTAGCTAGCGTCCACTGAATGCTTGATGGAATACTTTTTTCCTAGGGTTATAATGAGGAGGTATTTTGCAACAAACGTTTGCATTAAATCAAAAACAAAGGTATTTTATGTTGATATTTTAATTGCTTGTGTAGACGTATGTGTTGTGCGTTACCCCTTTGCGAAACCGATCGATTTTAGACTAACCGATCAATCGTTTCCGTAAGCAAAATTGCCGTAAACGATTTTTCGGTTAAGCCAGTGACGCAAATTTCGAGGCCTGCAAAAAGTCCGCGCACGGACACTGACACTTCTTGAATATACACATCTATAATGAAATATGTTTGTGTCGCTTAGAAAGTGACCGCCAATTATATTTTCGGTTTTAGGGATAACACTCTCTGACACTATTTACAGCCTTTTTTTTGCTCCGGAAAATATTTTTAGGAACCTACAAAAGCGGGGGTGGGGGCGCCACTGTAGACTCTTGTATACCTTATACTTTATACATCCTTGCCTTGTTTAAACATTTATAAACATTATTTGGTGTGTTATATATTTTCTTTCATACAGACAGCCCACCAGTGTGTACTTTACAACAGCAGATTGAGTGTTCAGACAAAGCTTACGGTAAGTTCATTCATATGACTAGATCTCTACGTTTAGAAGTGCATTTGATTTTAACCGAATCAGTACTTGTCGATATTCTAGTCGAAACAAATAATATTTAGGCCTACAAATGTACAAGTGCATCAAAGTTAAGAAAATTTAATGACGTTTAAAAAAAAAACATGGATATGGTGAAATTTATAATTCAAATACGATGTTAAAACAATCAAAGAAAACCAATTCAGTATGTGGACAACCGTCAACTGAAAAAATATAAAAACCATGCTAACAAAAATATAAAATAGTTGCAATGCATGTATAATACAAAATGAGACGATACATTTGTAATTTGCAGCTGAAGCATGTTTCCCTTGCAGATGATTTTCCGAGTGTAGCCTACGATTGCACATGTCCGGTGTCTTGTTCATACTTTTTGTACGATCCACAAATATCTCAGGCGGGCCTTTCTAACTTCCTCATCGACAAGTTCCAAAGAAGTGAATGGTCAAGGAAACTAAATGGTCGATTTAGAGAAGCTATGGAGATATCACATCGATACAGGGAAGATTTACTGGAAGAAACTAAAGAATTGGTGAAAATTACCGAGCTCGCTTATAATGAATTAAAATCAGCCCTTTCAGTGACTATGAGATCGGTTCTGATTAAATTGTCAACGTTTTTGGATAACATCTTAGTGGAGATGCAATCGAGGTACGATACAAAAAACGTCTTGTATGGATACCAGGAATATGTTCTGCTTAAAAATTTTATGAGGGCTCGAGATGCGATTGAAGAACGCACGATGGGACATGTTGTTGGTAATTTTATAGAATTTGTTGTCAAAATACAAAAACAAATCCAATTGGTGGCCTATCGTGGTAATGATACGATTCGGAACACGTTACATATCCTTACTGAGAATACGCTAGATGAAAAGTTACGAATGGCTCAGATGGCGAAGGCAAATTATTCTGAATTGTCACATGCGTATGCCACCGGCACTCAAAGGTTTCGCTACAGATACGGCACTCGTTCCCTAGAAGAAGGTCAAGCGGCAGTGCCTGAGATATTGGTTAAATCCGCCTACAATTTTTCAAGGGACGTGCGAATCTTCGGAAACACTGGACAGACACTGGACGAGCTGATTTCTGAGCTTGAAGAATTCAAATACTGGAGCAGAGTAGCATTCGAAGAAAGGATATATAGCAAACAAAATGTATCCGCTTTAGCTGAAAGGTTTATGGGTTCGTCTAAAGCATATCTTTTATCGAAATTTCACTGGCATGAAAGCCTGGATTGGCCATACAGGCAAATCCTCAAAAGAAGAGAAAGATTTCGACAGGACTGGTCGGAATTTACCTTAGTGTTAAACAACATGCAAAACAATGTGCTAAATTTGAACGGTTCTCTACAGCTTATTGAGAAATCTGTGCTGAGTTATTTTGCCGGGATTATCCAAAAAGCTATAAACTACACGAGAGGTGGTAATGTCACGAAATTAGAACTCTCTCAGATATTTAATGGCGCAGATACACACGATGGAATCAACAGCTTAAAAGTTTTTGTGGCGGGGATTCGCACGCGCCAACAAGAAATAAGCGACGATTGGCCAACGCTTTCCAAAACAGTAATCTCCCTTTGGGAGGCCATTCTGAAAGACAGTGATTCGATAACGTATTATAAATATACAAATATGACCGATTTTCTACAAAATTTCGACGAAGTTTCAACTATAGCTTTAAACGAGTTTATTAGTATAAGCAACGAAACGAGGTATATTTTTGTTCAAAATGGTGACAGAATTTTCTACAAAAAACTCTATGACATTATGGGCGCTCTTTCCAACTTTGAACAAGGAACAAAGGTCAACCCGACATTTTTTAGGTAACGTAACCTTTAACAAATTATTTTATTTTACATCATGTGTACAAAAAAAATAACGATAAAACATTGGAGATAAATTGAACAACATACAGATAAACTGTTGCAATTTGAACATTTGGCTTGTTTCCTTAGAGTTGTTGGTTATTCGACCACTAAACTTTCGTTTACTGATGTTGTAAAATTGCTACTGCTGTTAGTTAATATTGTATTATTCGATTGCTATTCTCACACTATAGAAGACTGATAAGTCCACTTCAGAGTCATTGATTATTGAGTTATAATATGACTAGTTATTTTATTCAACATTTCATGCCACTTAGGTATAATATAACATGTTTGACGTTATCGTTAATGTCCAGGGGCCACTTTCTCAAAATGTCGTACGACATTCAAATATCGTACGATACTTTCTGCCTATACATTAACGTGACGTAATTTTATAGTACGATATTTCGTGAAAGTGGCCTCAGTAACTGTGATGTCGCGACGTTATATACTTTCTTCTTTTAGAGGCAATATATGAAAACCCGCCAGGTCATACGACCTTTGACCTTATCTTATCCCTACTGATGACGATCGCTGTGTCGTCACGACATTCGACTGTCAGTCATGTGACTTTTTGTATTCTTTGACGGAATACATAGGTCACTTCATCAAATCCTGCTGGCTAATGTGATAAACGGAATTCATCATATAAACATTATACACAAATTTCGTTCATTTTCCATGACATTAATTCCAATGCGAAGTTAACTTCCAATGTTTTAATGTGAAATTAGGTGCCACCTAAAGGCGAGTGCAAAGGAAACAGTTTTAAATAGTTCAAACTTGATTGAAATAGCTTTCCAATTTGATAGTTTCCCATAAAAATAACCAGTTCGTTGCTATATACAAACACATGCATGGTATAAATATATATCATCAAACTAAAAGGTTTAATGAGGGTGGTTGGGTTCATCAAATGGTGTCTGAAATAAATTAATGGGTTAAATTTACGGAAAATAATTCATGATCAGATGATGGTAAAATAAATTTGTGCCTGTTTAATCTCTGCAGTATGGACAAAAATACATGAAACTTTTCTATTACAATTGTTAGCCACTTTTCAGAGATTTTTTTTATCCTATTATAAATTATGGCATTATTGTTTGTTTACTGTTTTAAAAATCAGACAACATGTAACCAAGATATTGAGTGGAAATGAATTGACCAATGGGATTGCAGTACAGTACCTAATTATACTCACCATCGAACCTGACCTTTCTCTTCATAGGTTGTGGCTACTGGCCAAGCTTGATAAAAATCAGACAAAGTTTAAGCAAGATATTTAGTGGAAACTGTGCATCAGCCCGCCCGCCCGCCCGCCTACGTGAATACATAATACATCCTGTCCTACGACAGGCGTATATAACAATTATGTTAACTAGAAATAATATACCAGGTACAATCCATACAGCAGTCAAGCATTACGTCTGATTTAAGATTGTTCAGTGGGTTAGCATGGTAACACAAATTTGTTTATCTTCACTAAATTTACTTGAACATATTTGTTATCCTGGGAATCCAAGCTGTTAAAATGTATATTTTTAAAAAAATGTAGAGAAGGAATTTGACCATATTGTTAGTTCTGCATTGATTTTATTTAGGACAGCTGATTTTAGGCCAACATGTAGCAGTGAGAGAGGTATACATGAAAATGAAAAGTTGTTAAAGAATGAAGTGGGTTTCATTCAGATGAGTTTGTACAGAGTGCAGACGTAACCAATAAGCATAACTACTTATAATAGGGGGGTTTGTGGTATAAATAAATATGTACGTATCTAATCAGTAGAAACAGTATCATGTAATTTTATAACTCACAATAGTCATAGGAGTAGCTGGCTCTGCTGAGTCGTGTAGATACTCTTTTTAAACTTGTTACATTATGACAATGCCTATCAGTCACCCGGCCGGTACCATATCTCACAGAATCAGGAGCTTGATATACTAAAGGTTACATGTAGGTTTGAAATAATTATGGCGAGACCAGTTGCGTGGTCTGTATTATATATTATATCCTGCATCAAATTAAACTTAGCATAACCAGGTCCTCAGTGTTTACTGGGCAATAGTAATTAAATTAAATCAATTTGTACTCACAATGATGTTGCTGCCTGCGGATTTGATGAAGTGACCTAATAAATGGCCTATTTATTCCGTCTAAGAATAAAAAATGACTGACAGTCGAATGTCGTGACGACACGATCGTCATCAGTAGGGATATGACAAGGTCAAAGGTCGCATGACCTGGCGGGTTTATTGTGAGAAAACGTTCTTAGCAACTAGACCGAAACGTTGCGCCATACTACAAGTTGCCAGACATAAAACCTTGGGTTCTTGTTATATACTTCGAGGCAAAACGATGTTTAAGGACAGTAGCTGTCCTCCTGACGTCGACACAACAATGTGTTTCCATACATTTTTGCACGAAAATCACCTCAAAAGAGTAAATAATATATAGTGTGAGAAACAATGAATCAAACTCGAGACTGTGTAACACTCTCGCGTCTGGTTCGTGATTTTTATAAGTGAACTGGTACCTAATGCTTTTCATGGCAATTTTCGGGCTCCCGTTAACATCTATGTAACTGTTTATTAAAGTCACATACGTACCCAAGAAATAGGTATTTGTGTTATCACAAAACCGCATGCAATTTTTTTTCTCAAGGAATAAAAGTTTGAGACTTTCCGTTAATCCCATCTTGTATATACAACTTCAGACCTGTAGGTTATTTAAAATAATTAAAATTTAAAAAAAAATTAAAGCTAAAAATTCTGACAGGATAGTTAAATGACGATGTGTCAATATACTGTCACATCGGGTTCACGGTTTGAGGCACCGACGTTACTCCAAGCCCAGACACGACAATGTTCAAAATGCTTACACGATACATAGTTGGCCATTCACCGCATGTGGAATCAATACGGGAAAATATGGTAAGCCCTCTTTACGTTGAATCCGAATTCTGGGACGATTGCTTCTGACTCCTAAATTTCTGAATATCGAGAGTTGGCAGTATTATTTGCAGTAGTTCTAATTAAAAAAAATATACCAGAAACAAACTTAGTTTATATGTTACTTTTTTTTGCACAGGGAAAATATTCTGAAGTTAGATATATTCTACAGACAGCTGAGTTACGAACACATAATGCAAAATACAGCCTATGACGAGTTCGGTTTAATATGTAAGTATTTTCTATTTCAAATATTATCATTTAATTTTGAACCTTACACAGTTTTAGCTACGATGTACAAGCAAGAGAATAGTACTGTGTGTAGGTGTATATTTGTAATGTTTCCGTTGTATTCAAAAGCATACACCAGTTTTGCTTGTTTGGGGTTTTACGCACTACTGAAGGTTATTTCACTCATATGACGACGAGTCAGCCGAATCGGTGAAAAAAAACACCCTTCAAGACACTGACAGTACACAGACACCGCAGGACATTTACAGGACGAAATACATGACACCACATAAACCAGCTTCCTGATGCCTCCTATCTTAGAGAGCGGACTGGTACAGAAAGCTCGCTCTAACCAATCGATATTAATTCGAAGTTACTTGAACGGCAAACATACGATTAATATGCATCGACCTTGATGGTCAAATATTACGCCTGAAACCATGTATTATGGGCATTTATATTCCAAGTGGACCATTTCGGACAGTTATTCCACACACACTACGATAGGCTTTTGACAAGTCTACATAACGGCGCAATTGGGGTTATCGCAAAGAGAAGATATACCCGGGGCTTGCGCAAAGGCTGGGGTGTTTTCGGAGTATTGTAGGGTTATTGTATAAGAATAGCTAAGAAAGGCATAAATGTCTCGGATCATCCCACATTGTGTTGTGCCTAAAATCTAAGTAATGATAAACTGATGCCTGTTTAAATGTCTCGGATCATTCCACATTGTGTTGTGCCTAAAAATCTAAGTAATGATAAACTGATGCCTGTTAAAAT
Source organism: Katharina tunicata (assembly GCA_032466195.1). NCBI lineage: Eukaryota > Metazoa > Mollusca > Polyplacophora > Chitonida > Mopaliidae > Katharina > Katharina tunicata. Next base: position 849 of record JAVFBZ010010930.1, on the reverse strand, counting down.
GTCTCGGATCATCCCACATTGTGTTGTGCCTAAAAATCTAAGTAATGATAAACTGATGCCTGTTTAAATGTCTCGGATCATCCCACATTGTGTTGTGCCTAAAAATCTAAGTAATGTTAAACTGATGCCTGTTTAAATGTCTCGGGTCATCCCACATTGTGTTGTGCCTAAAAATCTAAGTAATGATAAGCTGGTGCCTGCTATTAAACTAACCGTTTCGCTCATATTGCATTTCAGGTGATATTGGAGGAGCATTTGGGCTGTTTGTTGGAGCCAGTCTGCTTTCTTTGCTGGAAATAGTGGATTTCGTCGGCACCCATATAACAAAACGGGCAAACAGAACTATGAGATAATGTTATTTGATATATATGGATAGACCTATTTGAGAAAAAAATATGTAAATATTGTAAAGCATGGAACGATCCCCTGGTTTTTTTTCTTCTGTCAGCCAGTTTATTTTCAGCCAATCCCTGTTCATGCCAAATCACAATGTAATTTCTTTGTTACGCTGTTCGTTTAAGCCTGAGTTAACCTTTGAACAAGTCCGTGTTTCTTTTACTGATTTGAGGTTTTATTCCCCACAGTGGGCCAAAAAAACTAACGTCAACTACATGTACACAGACAACAAATCAGATAACACGTGACATTCACAGTAGGAAAAGACTGAAAAATTGCTTACATATTGGGAAGCCTATTTCAAAAGATGGATTTCCTAAGGTGTACCACAGGGGTTTTAACTATTTGTATTATTACTGGACCGTCTTTCTCTTACCATATGATCGTTTGTGTTATCCGTGCATATCTTCTTATTTGGAAAAATGACGAAATGAGGTAGGGCAGCCAATGGAA
>JAVFBZ010010919.1:0-12036 GCA_032466195.1 Katharina tunicata | reverse complement strand
GAAATAACCTTACATGTATTGTAAGTATGGCTTAAAACCCAAATCAATCAACCAAATGCAGTTTTATTAAATGTACATGTAACTCTAATGTTTTGAACACTTGTATCTGATCCCTTTAGGAGCCCAGGCCTGTGTTCTAGCCTTCTCCACAGTTGACAGGGAGTCATTTGATGCTTTAGAAAGCTGGAAGAAAAAGGTGAGTAACAGTCTTATTCGTGTGTGAAATTTTTATAAAAATAATTTCATAATTATTTTTTTTTTTTTACATTAATTGCACAAACCTAGCTTGACAATACATCTTGGGTTTTTTATTACCATTTAACGATGGAGATACATGTAACCATTATCATTTTGCTGCTATAAGTTTCCTGATTTCCATTAGCACATGTTAACAGCTGGCAGTCATACTGTCATACTTCACTCTGGAGCAACATTATCTTTCCAACATAGGTGGCAAAGTGACATATCGTTTGGTTGTCTTAAGAGTCTCTGCCTCATGTTTTAATACCATTGAGCTTGGGTGGTTGGGTGTTATCCTCCTGTGCCCTGGTACTCTCTGAGCTAAGGTGCACAGGATGTAGATTTGTTGTGGTGCCCTGTTTTGTGTATGTTATGTAAATGTTTTGACCTGTCTTGCATGTTGCCAGCGTCATTTACGGTGGTTTCCTTCACCGATTGGGCTGGCACACCGTCAAGTCCGTCATATAAGTGAAATAACCTTGAGTACGACGAGTACGTAAACATCAATCATTCAGTCAATCGGGCAAAGTAACCATAGAGCTAACCATATTTTACTTGACTGTAAATCAAGTTTCTTTAGTTAGTGAATATTTTATGGTCTAATTTGTAAACATGTAACAGTGTGGGATAGATCAATGAGGATTTGATCTTTCTGTAATTTGTTAAACTTGTGTCAAGCAGGGAAGCTAGCTTATTCCTGAACTCTGCTGTGTAGTAAGTGATTGATAAGAATCAAAGTTTAATTTGACGATCAGGTAAAAAATATTTCCAAGAGCTACAGTAATTACATGTAGCTGCTAGTGTTAATGAGTGCAAGTAACAAAAATGTTGTACTTACTGAAACCACAGTATCTCCTATGTCTTCTAGTTATAAATGTATCTAGCACATTGATTGACAGGTTGTTATAGCACAGCGATGTATTCACCTTAATGTAAATAGAGTATTTTGTATTGATGTATATTGGGAAGTTTAATAGGAAATAGGAGACATTTTCATATACGTGAACATAACTCTAATAATGTATAGAGATGTGGGTTTTAACGGTCACCAGAAGCCTGTTAACCTGAAGTATGAAACGAGTCATTTGACACACATCAATGGCAAGGAGGTTTCTCAGAGCCATTATAAGTGCCATGTGACGTAGATGTGCAGTATTTGATATTCATTCGTTTCAGACAGTTTGTAAATCTTCGAATCGACAGACGAATCATGTATGGCGAAAATCTAACTAGCAAAACCGCAAGCCGATTGCCTCTTTTCCTTGTGTGTTACAAATTTCCCATGATCCCACATCCAATTCAGTTTATCTTAGAGACCACTGTTTCTTGCTAGAGGGCGCTTCTTCATCAATCAGTTTTAGTGAGAGCTTCAACGCTGTTGATGTGTGTCAATAGCTCGTTCTTACTTCGGGTTGAAGTAACCTCAAGTACAACGTAAAACCGCAATCAAACAAAAGAATCTTACATCGGGTTAATAGATTTTTGCTATCACAAATGGATACTGCTAACTCCATTGTCCGTTTGTCATCGTTTTTAAAGGGGGGCACAAGCAGTTGGCCTGCTTGGAGCGGGTGGTTGGGTGGCATCCTCCTGTGTCCTGATGCTCTAGTCTAAGGGCCTGCCTGGAGCGGGTGGTTGGGTGGCATCCTCCTGCGTCCTGATGCTCTAGTCTAACGGCCTGTCTGGAGCGGGTGGTTGGGTGGGATCCTCTTGTGTCCTGATGCTCTAGTCCAAGGGCCTGCCTGGAGCGGGTGGTTGGGTGGCATCCTCCTGCGTCCTGATGCTCTAGTCCAAGGGCCTGCTTGGAGCAGGTGGTTGGGTGGGATCCTCTTGTGTCCTGATGCTCTAGCCTAAGGGCCTGCTTGGAGCGGGTGGTTGGGTGGCATCCTCCTGTGTCCTGATGCTCTAGCCTAAGGGCCTGTCTGGAGCGGGTGGTTGGGTGGCATCCTCCTGCGTCCTGATGCTCTAGCCCAAGGGCCTGCTTGGAGCGGGTGGTTGGGTGGCATCCTCCTGTGTCCTGATGCTCTAGCCTAAGGGGCACAGGTTTCAGATTTGTTAGTTCTATAGTTCTAGGATTGTTCTATAGTACCTCTTTGTACAGTACAGAATGTTAGACATGTCAGACTATAAACTTTTAGTCCAGTATTCGATATTTGACAGAGGCTTGTAATCTTTCTTTCACTACATTGATAAAAGTACACAAAAAATAATGCATATAGCTATTCTGAATTATGGCATTATTAATTGATTACCACTGATTTATGTCTACGATAATGATTCTCTTAATTTTTAGCAGGTACATGTAGTCTGTTGAGAGCTTCCTGTGCCCGGGTGCTCTCTGAGCTAAAGGGCGACTGGGTGCCGATTTGTTGTGGTGTTCCTAATTTTTATCCTGTAATTGTATCGTTGCATCTCACATGTATGATAAAGCTGGCACGTCATCATATGAGTGAAATAACCATAAGTACGGCGTAAAACTCCAAGCAAAGAAACTTAACAATTTTTGTATTACTTTAAAGGTTGAAGATGAAGTGGGAGAAATTGGAATGGTTATTGTGCAGAATAAAATAGACTTAATAGATGAAGCTGTCGTAACTGCGTAAGTAAACTTTAATTTGTCTTGTCAGAATAGAAGGTGTAAGTGAATATAAATAAAAAAAAAACACTTTCTTTCAGGCACAAAATGGTCCGTATAAATAAATATATTCTCTACATTTATAAAAAATATATGAAAAAAAAAAGAATAATTAAATAAATTGGAACAGTCACTCAGAAGAATCAACACAAAGATATCCTATAATTAATAAATAATGAAATTAGGGAAGTACATTAAATTTACGATCTTTTTCTTATGAGTTCTTATATTGTTTTCTATCAAATACCAATTTCACAGTCATGATATTATTGAAATACCCTGAGGAATATGTTAAACACTCAGCATAAAAAAAAGTGAAAAAATAATTAAATTATTATTATATAAAAGGACTTTATTAGGTTACAACAACGTGAAAAATGCTAACAACTGTTTAGAAATCTCCATGAAATAAATAAATGCACAGAACTGAAATTAAAATATTGATTTCATATATGTTTGGAGTGTTATATTAGAAGAGGTAGATCAATGGTAATGTACATTGAATATATTGTTTGTTTATTTCAGGGAAGAAGCTGAAACCTTGGCAAAAAAATTAAGCTTGCGCTTTTATCGAACGTCAGTGAAAGATAATTTAAATGTTAATGAAGGTTTGTAATGTTTTTCTTGTTTTTTTATTGCACAGGGGGGGGTCTGGTTTATTGTGATTAAAATGTCCCCTTTTGTCCGTACTTGGGTGAGAGCTGATTCATGATCTTTGAGCTAACAGGCTTCAGGAAGCTGATTGGCTGTGAAATGATGTTCTTGACCTCTGTTTCCAGTGTTGTGGAGGGTCGAGGTCTGGCACACTGTCATATGAGTGAAACAACCTTATGTACAGCGTTAAACTCCAATCAAACAAACATTGACAATGTTTTCTTTGTTTTGTCACTTGACATATTTTTATTGACATCGAGTCATACAGCCGGGGAGTTCCTCCCCCTGTTTGGCTAGCATGCTGCCATTTGTATAAATGGATTGGGTTATATACAAACTACAAATAATAATACCTTATAACGTTAAAGGTAATCTATAGTAATGTAAATGTTGAAAGCAGCTAGATTCTCAAACTCAACTGAATTTATGAATACAGGCCCTGCATTCAATGGATGTTTCTTTTATAATTGTTTTATAAATGACCGAGCATTGATAACCAGAATTTACGGCTATGCAATTAATTGGATGCGATCAGAATTTACGTGATGTTATCGAATTAAGAAATTTGCGTGATGCCATAATGATTGCATGCAACTTGTAACTTGTAAGGGCAGATCTGATTGGTTATATGTAATTGTAACAGGGGGAGTTAATTCAGGCCATGATCACTTTATTCACAGGTGGCGCCACTGTACATTCTGATTATAAATGCTCAATTATAATGTAGACTAGCTCGGAATTCAATTCTTGGTTAACACAGATGGTTTCAATGTTCAATTATATATAAAGGAAGTTTTCCGTTGGCTGCTAAATTCGCGGGCTGGTTTTTACGAGGTTTCTTCCCAGTTTTCCAACATACACCGACTACGCAAAGTTGTCATATAGGTGAAATACTCTTGAGTACGACGTATAACCCCAATCAAACAAATCTATATTCAATTCCTCTCTTTTCTTTACAGTTTTCCGTTACTTGGCAGATAGATATTTAAATCAGATGAACCTGATCATAGAAACTGACACAATATTACCACAGAAAATAGGTCCAAGTAAGTTCACTTTGACACTGGTTTAACAGTTGGTTATATTCAATAAATTACCTGCTTGTATTTGTTGGCTCTGCTTAGTACAGTTCATAGGTTGCTCTTCAGTGCAGATTTCTGTGCCATGGGCAGACTTTTGGGCTGGAACTTCCTGTGTTCCGGAGCTCTCTAATGGACACCAAGAAGCTAATTTGCTTTTGTGTCCTGCTTTTCGTCCTGTAAATGTTTTGCGGTATCGTCTGTGGTGCCAGCGTTGTTTAGAGTGGTTTCCTTAACTAATTGGTCTGGCATGCCGTCATATGAGTGAAATAAATAACCTTAAGTATGATGTGAAACCCCAAGTAAAAAATCTGCGTCAGTGTCCTGGTGCTCTCTGAGCTCGGGCATCGTGAAGCCTGTCCTGCTTTTCGCCCGGTGGTATATTGCAAGTGTTGTTTAGGGAGCCCAATGGCCTGGCCATCTGAGTGAAATATTTTTTGTGTTGTTTAGGAAAAGACTGTTAACAGTATTTTCGTGTTTTGGGGAACAGATTATATTGTTGCAAAAATCTCAGGGGTGAAAACGTTGAAGAATTAGGGTATGTCACACTTCAGGGTTTTAGATTAAGTAATTAACTGCTAATGATTTCTCAGTTACAAATGTGACACGGTCATTTGTCTTTCCAAATACACTTGGAAAATAATATGTTTTTGTCGAAATTGGCTAAACTTGCAATTCAACATACTCTCTTTTTTTCAGCTCTCTCGGACAGCAACATACTAAACGGTAATTCGAAGTCTGGTGATAAAGACAAGGACAATGTTAACACTATATCACTGCAGCCGTCAAAGCGACGGACTCACGGGAAGAAGGCCACACTGCCCGGGAAATGTGTGTTATTATAGCCAGTAATCTGTTCAGATCTAAGGGAGACAACTTGTAGGTTCCCCTGGGATTGTCTGTGATATATACATAAAATATATGTGCTTTTTTCCAAATACTCTCCACAATAACAGTGAAGCAAAGCTGCAGTACCGATGTTACTATGTTGTAGAGGACATTGCCTTGGATTATATTCTAACTCGTGTGTACAGACTCCAGGAATTTAATGTCAACAAGCTGTACCTCAATAATGTGCTTTTCAAAAATCAACCAAATTGGGCATAGGCTTCTAAAATTATTTTGTTTTTAAAACTTTACTTTCTAAAAGAGTAATCAGACTGACATGGTGATCTTGACTAATTAAAACTGATGAATCATCTGATGTTGTAGATAAATTCTCAAAGAAGATTATTTTCGTAAATTGTTCCTGGTGTTAAGATTTGTAAGCAAATATTGAATTGCGAAATATTTTGGGGGAAAAAATGGTCTATAAATAAGGTTTTTAAAGAACTTTTTTAATTAATGACTAAAGGAAAACCCAAAATGCTATGAAAGAGAGTAATAGCATAGACCTTTATCAAGAGATTTAACTTGTGCATATTTATGCTCTAGAAAATAAACCTAAATACCTTTTTGTCTCATTTTATGTAGTGCTGTTACTACTAATTTAGTACGCATATGCAGTATGAGATTACTCATAAATAATGGCGCCTTGACTTCTTTGAGATGTTTTCATTTTTATGATCCGGAAAGAACGACATTGAAGTCATTTGACACGCACTCAGTTACTATGACAGTGACCAAGTCTTGAAGGCATTGTGTCATCTCGTCAACCAAAGTTAAAGGATAACCAACAATTGTAGTTTTAAGTCCAGTGGTTAGATATCAAACGTTAGTTTTTGTCTAACACAAAATATTTTAAAAAATATTGTCTGAGCTCCTTCGACCCAAGCCTGCCGCACACATAGCTCAGCTAACATTCTCACTACTACTTTCTCCTCAAACGGGAGAGCTAACTTGCCTCCAGTCCTCTAGTCACATGATATTAGTACCACGTGCCCACTATGTTGATGTGGCACGTGACACCTGAATGCATTTTTATTTGCCAGTTACTTTTTCTAGGTCAGGCGATAGCTTACCGTCAGCGCACACGGTTAGTTCTTGACCTCTCCTGGCAGAAAAAATCAAACGTGACAGGTAATTCCCTCACGGCCTCTCAAGGCAGAAATCTCACTAAAATTTCAGCACACACGGGGGAAACAGCTGAGCTGCCGGTCTCTCAAGGCTGACAGCTCAGCCAGTTCCTCCCCCCCGTGTGCGGCAGGCTTAAGAGTTACTCTGACTGCCATGGGTACAAGTCTTCCATGGGCCTCAGTGGTGAACCAAGTTTGTTTCTGAACAAGTTTATGTTCATATCCAAGGAGTGTAGACCAAACATTGCAATCACACTGTACAAAATGGCAATGTTCTAAATGACACATAAATATTCCAGTTCACCAGAAATTTTCCCGAAGTAAACGATAAACTGGCCAATCTGATCCTAAAACAGAAAGGCACAAGTTTTTGACTAGAAGGGTTCTTTGTCAGTTAATCAGTTACATACAAATAATAAGCTGGTTGCCCCAATTAATTACAGCACTAAAGCTTAGTCTATTTTATTTTCAACATAACATAGTAAAAGGTGATTGTAAACCGTCCAAGTAACAGTCTTTTTTTTTTTACCATTACAACTCGTATGCTTAAACATTCCAAGAGTGCGTTAGCTTTATTTACTGTTTATTAAATAAACTACCATTGAAATTGTTTATTCCAGGTTATTAATAACATACTGTAATGTTGATGTTTACATTTTTGTACATTGTATATTTTTATAATTTTATTGTAGCATTTATATCTTCTTTTTTTTTTTTACCAGAAAAGAAAAAGATCTGTTTTGAAAAGCATTGATATTATTTTTTAGGGTTTAAGTGCTTTTGTAAAGCATCTTTTTAAAAAATGTTTTTGGAATGTTTTGGATTTTTCTGTGTGCATGTCACTTTAAACTTCAAAAGTTTTTAATCTTCCAAGAATATTATGCAAAGAATTGAAAGTCTCGTCCAAAATGTCACATTTGAAACAATCACTGTGTAATGATATTTTGTCCATGCAAAATGTAACCTGGAAATGTTTTTATGAATAAGTCCAATTTTTATTGTTTGCTACATACACTTTCTTACAGTCCGTGTTTTCTTACCTTAAAACACAATGTGCACTGTGTGTCCTTTGGTTGTATTGTATCTTGTATTAATACACAAGAGTGGTTGTCTTCACCCTTAGGCCTAGCACGCTGTCATATAAGTGAACTTATTTAAAGTATGAAGTAGAAACACCTACCACGTAAACAAAGAATTACAGTTACTTCATGACTTTTCAAGTTGGCAGGTTTCTATTTTTCCACAATGTTAAATTCGTACTTAGGTGAGAATTGATCACTGCTTAGACAGTTAGACAGGATAATACTTAAGCTACATGTATGTAATGCCGGTTTTCCACTATTGCGAATTTTCACGTGTATTGGCGGGGATCTTTAACAATGGCTGCTGTTAATGTGAGAATGTGAGATTTTTACTTGTATAGATTGTAATGGTGATTGTTGCTGACTTACATTTGCTTAAATTAACAAGGTAAGTAAAATTCATGCTACTGTTATTTTCCATCAAGTGCTGTAATAGATTCATGTCAATGGTGGCCATTTTGCCAAAGCAATTGTTGTTATGCCATGTGACTTATTTCTTGACCTCTAAAAATTTAAGACAGTGCGAACTCACCTTTTCGCCGCAGCGATCGACCAGCAAACATGTTCATGTGACAGTAAATTGAACAGCGCAGTCGTAAGGTCTAAAAGTTTTGCTTCGCACGAATAAATTCGCCTAGTGGGAAACAGGCTTAAAGGAGACTGATGAAGCTGGTAAAAGCTAAAGATATGGTATATGCAACTGAAGTTAAAAAACTATACAAAAGCAAACATCAAACTATTGCACTTTACAGTTGGTAAAGTTGTAAACAATGGTCTTCTTTCCCACCACAGTTTTCTATTGTAATTTAACATTTTTACACCTCTTAAATACAGTAAAGCCTTTATGCAAGCTTGGTTTAAATTGTCTTCCATTTGTATGGATTTTTTAAAAATAGCAATTTGCCAATCAATGTTATTACGAGTAGTTAATTTAAGTTACAAATTTGTGATGGTGTTCATTTCCTGCGGACAGCTGGTCTCATTCCGTGTTTTTTTCATCCAGGGTGAAATGTCACCATAATAGGGAAGTATTCTCTAGTGACAGAGGTTACCCTAAATCACCTAATATTTCGACCATTAAAATTACGTCTTTGGAAGCTATGTAAAATGACTCTGAAATGATATATGGCTGTCAGAGGACAATGTTGCTGTTGGGGAGATTCAGGATTTTACAGAAAACATAAATTTGTTTGTTTACATGCTATAATAATTTTAAAACTTGCAAAAAGGTGACACTGCTAAGTAGTTGAAATTACAGGTGATTTAGGGTAAAAGTGGATTTGAAAGATTCCTCTGCCTTCTTCTAAATTTCTGCAGTGCAAGTTGTTATTGAAGACTAAAATGTTTTTATGTATGACTTGAGACAAGATGAATTTGTCACCAACTTTAATCAGTTTAAATTTTTTTATTGGATTTCTGTGTTCAGGGTCAAGCTTCCGTAACACCATACTTTTTGCAGATATTTCTAACCTGGGAAAATTTGAAAGTGGACGGGAGGCAATGACATTGTGGGTGTTGATATTAACCTATATAATTTGAATTACAATGCATATAGGTACTCTAATATGTTCTGACATGTATACAATTTCTCGGCATTGATGCTAGTCTGTCTGGTTATATTCACGACAAAAATAAACTTTGATATTTAACACGTCTTCTGCTTGTGTTCTTTCTCTAAATCTGTGTTCATTTGTCGAAGTTTTACTCCAAGTGTAAAATTTCATGCTATGTAAATTTACCAACTTATGTAACAGTAGATTTACTTTGCGTTCAAACTTTAAAGAACACACGTGTCAATTTCTCATTTTGATACAGTTTGTGAAAGTATCAGCATCCGAAAATGGACAGACATGTACGGATACGCGGAGAAATCCCATATTCCTTTGGTACTGCAAAAAGAAGGCAAAAAGGGTTGTAAGTAGACCAAAGTCCATTTCGGTTGAATTGCATTGTGAAATAAACATTTAATAAGCAGTTGAGCGAAAATGTCTGAATGCGTAAAGAAAACTCTTAATTTTCGCAACATGCTAGAACCATCCCTGACAAATGGCATGGGTCAGGTGGTCAACGACTCTCTGGAACAAAAACATGACGAATCATTGCTTGAAAACGGTCTTTGCATCTAGGCCGAAATGTCCCTTATCAATATACCCAAAAGTTGAAAATCTTAGTCGTAATGTTTATGTTATCTACCCAGCTTCTAAATGCCGCTTAAGCAAGAAATTCTCTGGAAGTTGACTACACAGTTTTAATAATAATATATGGTTTGCATCTTCAGCGGAATATCGGACAATTTGTATTTTTACTTATCTGTGTGGAGATTACACATCTAGTGTATGATCTTAGTGCAGCCATCATGGACAAAGGGCTCTATAGCCGCGGTTACACGGGCATCGAAAAGGTGAACTAAACTGAGCCGGCTCTGATCCGCGCCAGAGCTGGCTTGTTTTAGTTCGCCAATTAATGACGGTTTGCGGTTACACGGCACTTTTGACAGCCCTGTCAGCAACCGTTGAGGGAATCTTGGCACACTGCCAGCTAGCTTGAGCGAATGGCGACACAATGGAAAAACGTCACGGCATTCCAAGAAAACGTCACGTCATTCCAGAACGCCACCTGTAGTTGAACTAAACTGATGCGGATTATTGTTTTCCCATCAAATTTGGTGGGTCAAAAAAGGTGGTCTATTCTGATCCGGATCAGATTTAGTCCACCTTTTTTGGTCCGTGTAAACGCAACCATAAATCTGATCCGGATCAGAGCAGGCTCAGACCCACCAAGTTTTGGCCGTGTAACCGCGGCTTATGTGTACTTCCCGTCTTCTGCGTGGTGATGATTAACGTATACTGACATTAATGAACACTGCGAGAGATTGGGATTTCCAAACTGTGACGGTGCAGTTGATGGCACACATATGGGCATTCTAGCGTGCATGAAAAGAATTAAACACATCAACTGTTAAGAATTGTATTGTTTAATTACAATGGACAACGGTGCAATGCTCTGCCGTGGTACAGAAATTTCCAAGAAACGAAGTGCAATTAAGGGCCTACTCACATATAGGCCTATATGGTAATTTGCTTTGCTTTCATTGGATCATTTAACTCTAGCTGTGACCCTTTTTTAAATGAATCATTATGTGTTTTTTTCTTCTTTTGTAAGAAACATACGTACACGAATAAGAAAATCCAACAAAAAGTAAAGAAAAACCTAATTTTGGTTCACTTTTTTTAATTTAGTTTTTTTACTACCCATGCCTATGTCACACATGACAAAAAAAAAACTCATAAAAAAAACAATTTAGGGCCTACAAATAAACCAAAACCACACAATCGGTCACAAAAAACAACAAACATTTTATTCGCTATCAAACACTTACAAGTCAGGGTGCCGTTTCCTTACTATCCAAGATACCACGTTCCACATGCCATGAATGCCAGCAATAAATAGTAGCTCACCGACAAACTTTACGAAGTCTGTTAAACAAAAGCGGGTGGTTAGGTGGGAGCCTCCTGTACCCTGGTGCTCTCTGAGCTAAGGGGGCACAGGGTGCCGATTTCTTCGTGGTGTCCTGTTTTGTTTATGTTGTGTAAATGTTTTGTCCTGTCTTGCATGTTGCCAGCGACGTTTACGGTGGTTTCCCGCACCGTTTGGGCTGGCACGCCGTCATAAGTGAAATAACATTGAGTACGGCGTAAAACACCAATCAAACAAAACCAGAACGGCGTCCAGCTTCAAAATTATGTAACTGGTTCGATTTGGGATACAGACAAAAAACCCAGGACCAAGGGGACAAAACACCCTAGGACAATACCCCCTAGGACAATACCCCACGGACAGAACCCCCAGCGGACAATACACGCCAATGACAAAACCCCCAAACTAATAATTGTGTTCATGGGGTTTTGTCCTAGGGGGTTTTGTTCCCTGGGGGTTTTGTCCCGGACCCGGTTCAACTTGTCTTTGTGTAAAGTTCTATAATCAAGAGCTTATATTGAATCTATACAAGTCCTTGTTAGTACAGTTCAACAATTAGACATAATATTATAAAGATCCAGTTCACCAGAATTTTTTTTTTTTTTACCTATCAGGCCTGTTCTCGGTTATTTTAAAATTGGTTTAGTATATGTTTAATTCTGGATTTAGAAGTAAAATAACTGGAATAATTTGTCAACGAGAACTCCATAGGCTACTTAAATAAGCGGGTCAGTGTATCAAATTGTGTAAAATAAAGAATTACGATAATTCACGGCATAGACTCAGGGGTTTAATACTAACTCTAAACGATACATTTTTCAGGTTGTGCTTATTATCGCCCATACCTAATATCT
>JAVFBZ010010897.1:0-12036 GCA_032466195.1 Katharina tunicata | reverse complement strand
ACGTATATTATTACTATTATATGCAGACGACACAGTTCTGATAGCAGAGGACAGTGTCTCTTTACAGGCAGCTTTAGGTGTTTTTGAACAGTATTGTAAAGAATGGAAATTAGATATAAATACTAATAAGACAAAGGTGATTCTATTTTGTAAACGAAAACCTAGGAACTGGCCTGTTTTTTTATTTGTGTGACAAAAAAGTTGATGTTGTCGACGAATACACTTATCTGGGTATTGTTTTAAGATACAATGGGAGTTTTACTAATTCTATAAAAAAAAACATCTCATTAATCAAGCATCGAAGGCATTGTTTGGTGTTCAAAATAAAAATAAAAAATTTGTTTCTCCCAGTTGATCTACAAATTAAGCTTTTTGATCAGATAGTACTACCTATTCTTTTGTATGGTTGCGAAGTATGGGGTCACAGTAAACTTGATCCAATAGAATAATTTTTTCTCAAATTTTGTAAAACTCTTCTTGGACTAAAGAAATCAACTTCAAGCTTCATGGTATACGGTGAGTTGGGTGTTTTCCCAGTATACATAAAAATTGCTGTCCGGACTGTTTCATATTGGATCAAGCTTCTGCAATATAAGGAAACTAAATTTGTCTCTATCAGGTATAAAATTTATTTTAATGAATGACAATGAACACAGTAACCGTTGGCGGTCATATGTAAAGTCAATATTGTATTCCGTTGGCTTAAATGATGTATGAGACTCTCTATCTGCCAACGATATGAATGTTGTTAAAAAAGTGGAGCTTATTCTTAGAGATCAATTTATGCAAAAATTATTTTCTGAAATTGAGTCATCAAGTAAAGGCTTATTTTATAAAATTATTAAGACAGAGTTTATACTTGAACCGTATCTAAAACTACTCGACGAGAAGAATCGCAAAACGTTATGTAGATTTAGGACAATTAATCATAGGCTCCCAATAGAAACTGGAATACCCTCAAGCTGAACGTCTATGCACTGTTTGTAGTAGAAGTAGTGGAGGTGAATACCATGTGCTGTTTGATTGTAAAAAAATAAATAATATAAGGAACAATTTGTTACCACGCTATTATTACATAAGACCTAGTGCTATCAAATGTAGACAGTTGTTTCAAAATGAGCATAAAATCAATCTAAAAAACTTGGTTAATTATATAGACAATGTATTAAAACATGTAACATGTAATAAATGTCCGCCATGTATGGCAACTCTGTATGGTGACCTCCCGTGTCACCCAGTGGACAAAGAGTGAATAAAAAAAAAATATATGAAAAAATGACTAGTAAAATTCAAATCGTAGTCATAAGTGGACGACACTATTCTTTCAAAGGTCAGTGGCACTACAATTTATTTCACAAGAGAAGTATAATTTGGGCACTTGTGTTCTACGTGTTAGGCAGTACATCAGTAACGGACTATCGTTTAAGTCGGAGAAAGCCCTCGTTTCTGTCCATTCTTTAACAGCATCGCCTCTTCCATTCTTAATGAAGAAAATATAGTTACTCGGGCTTTCTCCTATGCATTATTGCTTTTTTTTACTTCGATCTAGAAATATATGTTACGGACATACAGGAACGTCATTTAAGAAAGAAAATTAACTAAAATCACTGCAAATCTAAACCTTGTCGGAGTGCCGTGATGTTCAGTAAAATTTCAACGGATTATTACTGTTAAGCTCCCTTTCCAAGTAAACACTAATGTGTGTAATGACGAGACAATGGATGGGCGCAACTAACAGAATCATAAGCCATTCTAGCTTTACCAACTTTACTTTACCAGCTTTAACTTGTATCCGTGTTATCAGATTTTGTCAAAAGGCTCCCCAAATTAATGACGGTTGGATCGCGGTCATTCTTTAAGCCATTTCATACAGCCATAGGTGTGAATATATGAGCACAAAAATATCAGGTTATTACCATTTCAACTGGTTATAAAACAGAGAAAAGTTCTTGTCAGATCTTTAATTAAAAAGCAATCAACCGTAGATATAAAGTTCTTAAAGTACATGCATACTGCAAATGAGAGTGAATTTTCGTTTAATATTTTCGAACAACATTCTTACAAACAAGGGTAGGCCTAACACAGAATTATCATGTACGGGTAATTGTATTCCCATATACGAGTAAATTAAGAAATAACGGTAAATTTATTACAAATAAATGTGATTTAATAAATGTGGATGATTTAACAACTTTACATCCTGTCAAAGTCAAATCGTTTGTTTATGATAAATCAGAATTATGCAATAAACAGATAATTAGTGATAAATGCTCGAATCTCGACGTGTCATTTTCAAAATCACAGTACACACTGTGAAGTGAAATTTGGCTTTCATTAAGCGTTAAAAGATTGTCAAATAATAAGAAATCTAAAAGTAAAAAATAAGCATACCTATGCATACAATTCGTTTAAACTTTCTGGAAAAGTAAAAGTAACCAAGTATATGGAAGAAACGCATAATTTCTTACTCTTTGAACAAGTGTTTCGTGTGTATTTCGGATAAAACAAAAACATCCGAAATTGTGTAACATATTTCTTATTCTTTTCAGTTGCCACCACGACATGAATCGCAATACCATTGTTGGTGAATCCTTTATAGATAAATGCTATCAATAGCCTGTCACAGGCTATATTGTGAGACATTTAAGTTTGTGTGTGTCGAGTACAAGGTCATTCTAATATGCGTTATTCGCAGACATAAGATCAATTCTCACCATCAATAATACATATATATCTAGGAAACAACCTAGACAGTGATTACATAGGCAAACAGCACTGAATGAACTACAACTCTCTAACGCAGCAGTCTACTACTTGCTACAGATCCGGTTGAGTAACACAAACTGATATTACGTATTCTGTGCCAGCATTATAAACATACAATAATTACATCAATTTAATGTTGTTGTTGTATGCTCAAAGCGAACAGTTCTAAAATGTAAAAATGTGGTAGCTTCCTGGATGTTCTCATGATGTACTCTGTTCTATCATTGAAATGAAACCATGTCATTATACCAAGATGGTTGTCTTATTTACGGCGCTGTTGTAAGAGGTCAGTGGAAATCTACACAGAGAGTCAGTAAAAGATGTTATTGGAGTTTATCGTGTATTAATGTACACGAAACTGATCGGCGGAAGTAGTGTTTTTTTAATGGATAAATCAACCATCCCGCTAAAAAGGTTTTGTATTATATTGAAATGAATCCACCTTTCTTTAATATGCTTTAACGGCAAAATCTTTCAATCGATTGTATCAACAATTTTAACATTTCTTCTTTGTTTTACACGCAGAAAAGGCTAGCCATTTTCTTAAAGCCTGTGAGCAATATTATTTTTTATGAATCCAGATTATCCAGGTTATGTCAATAAATTCATTATTGACAAAACCTTTCACAAATTGTCCTTTTGAATATTGCTTTGAATATGCCTAGACATATTCAACCACACAAACGAAGGTCTGAATGGAAACAATAAACAAGGCCTTTATTGAATTAAACAAAATCAGTACTTTCAAGCAAAAGTTATATCGATTTTATGCTTTTTTTCATAAAAAATAAATAAAAACCATATTGCAACATTCATTTTCAGCTTTTTATTTGTGTTATTTGAGAAATTATTTATTCCACATTAAACAAATGTTTTGATAACATAATAAACAAAAAAATCTTGAACAAAGTGTGAAGTTAGACTGGACTGCTGTATACATTATACATTTATAATGCCCTTTGTATCCTGTCCAAAAGCCTGAATGCAACATTCAATTTCAACAATCATAACATCCAAATGCTTTAGGTGCGATTTTTTGTGCAATTCATGTTTATATGTTGAAGTTATATTGTCGTATTTCATTTATTTATATTTAAAACTCTGAGTAGTCAAGACACGAGTAATTATATTAGGTTAAAAAGTCTAGATACCAGTTTGTCCGGTTTTCATTGGTTGGTTTCAGTACATGAATATTTCAACATCTATTGACATTAAATGCCAAAACAAAGCGACAACAATGAGGTTCGTGTCTTACATGTGTGTTTACACAACGTCTAGTCAGCTATGGACAGCAATCCGTTTGTATATCAGAGTATATCAAACGGAGAGAATGACCAAAATCTAAAATGTTGACGCAGAAGTTCTGACTTTACATCATTTCCTTGCTCGTCAGGCGTTCTGTTCATCACCATAATAATGATCTGTGGAATCTCAAACCCCATCTGCTTTCAAAGAGAATAAAGCGTCTACTATTTAGTTAACAGATCATGGATAACAGTGACATTGTTCGAATGTTTCTATACATTTATTTCCGTTTGTCTAGATTGAGATACCCAACAAATCAGTAATTTTATGCCATCGTGTATTAATCGTCATATTGGAATAACAGCCATTGTGTTTTATCTGTGTTTTGAAATCTGAATGTTTTATTCAAATTGAACAGTCTGTAAAGCTTCGGTACGCAAATTAGAACAGAATTGAAACTACAATTTATTAAGGAAGGTTCAATCTCTTCAGATTTACAGTCCACATTCAAATTCTGGCAGTACAGTTTTCATGGTGTGCTAAAACATTTTACAGGTAAATTGAGAAGTTGTTTACCAAGAGCTAATTATTTCCCGCGAGACACCATTGACACTATTCAGTTCCAGCTGAACTCCATGTATTTCCTAATGAGGCTTGTTTAAAACAGACTGGAACTGCAGCGAATGAGGTATTTCCCTAGATATAGAGGATATTATATGAGTGTTCCAACCAATACCAAAACCCTTGTCTACTATCACCACCTCTACTTATATGAATACTTTGCTTGGTCGATCTTGGTTAAAAATCGGAAAGGAACCTAGAACCAAACCGCGATTTACACAGTAACCGGAAACTTCCTGTGTGTACCGGACGCTAAAATCCTACAGCGACCACCGTATTGTATTGGTTACATGATTATTGATCGAAAACAATGTTTATAGTTGTTGATATAGCCAAGGTTAATTAAGTTACTACCGTCAACACAATTAACAATATTTGTAACATGTGTTATATTAGCCATAAAAACAATTTTCTTTTTCCTGTTTTCCTGTTTATCTCCAAGGACACTTCGCAAGGTTTTTTTTTTCTTAGTAATAACTAGCAGGGCTCTTTCTTACTAAAGCATCAGCAAAAAATCTCGTCTGGTTATTGTGTTGTGTATTAGTGTTCTTATTGCGAGTGTTTGGGTGGGAAGATCCCATGCCCTGGAGCTCTCTGAGCTAAAGGGCATCAGGCTGCCTATTTGTTGTGTTGTCCTGTTTTTCGTCATGTGCGTGTTCTGTGGCGCCTTCTATGTAACCAGCGCCGTTTTTGGTTGTTCCGCTCAACGATTGGGCTGACACAACGTCATATAGGGGAATTATCCGACATAAAACCCGAATCAAACAAAGTAGTTTTCCTATTAAACTTACCGAAATGGTTATTGTCGATTTGATCACTTGACAACTTAAATAAGATGCCAAATGACTTGCAGGAGAATTGGTCTCAAACTTTACTCTACAATGATAATCGTAATGCGTGTATGTAATTTAACAAGACTTTCTCCAATACCTTGATTTGAATAAATGATCTTTTTAGACATTGTTGACAAACCAGGTGACATTCAATATAATCTTAAAAATATGCGTCGTCTTGCTGAAATACAAAGTTTGGTAAAGCTACTTGTTATCACAAATGGTTAGTAAATATGTAGCTGGTTCAACAACGGCCTAGTTTCTTTGATACTGATTGTACATAAATATATTATGAATCGGGCGTGCGTCACAATTCATTGCCTACAATTATAAAAGCAAATGTAATAAATTACCTTGACGTCATTCTAATAAGCGAAATTGCGCCAGCGAGTTAGTTTTTGCCCACGGGCATGAAATATTGTTGTTTCTCTTTATCTAAATTGAGATCATATCTATCTTAAACCGTTGTGGAATTGCGAGTCATATAAAGCAAGAGTGTGTTATATGATTTCATTATATAAAAGAAAAAATCGCGGAAAAACATGTAGTAATAGACACGCAGCTCCCCCTACGCTAGTTTTCTCGAAAAACTGTACGTTAATCAGCTCACGTTCAATATAACTATTTCTCGGTTGCCCCTCGTTCACAGTGGCATTCCTGGGAGACATGCAGGCAGCTATCACACTGATACAATCCTGAACACTTCAATACACATCAATTCAGTTATATGCGATAATATGGTTTGGGATAAACCGCCAAAAAAATGATCATTTCGAGAAAACAGATTGTTTTGTCAGACGTTTTCTAACCCGGTACTTGCAGAAGCCCGGTACTTCTGTCAATCATCTCAATCAGTACTCAATCAAATATTTAGGGTTTAAAACTAAGACCGACATTGCAGAATAAACAAGCACCATTTATCAGATGTTTTAACTGCTTTTCCAGGCATCCATGTTATAGTCCTTCTGAATCGATATTATGATTTATTCTGAGTGCCATTTATGGAAAAGTCTCTTTCTTAAAACTGTGTAAGAATTAAGAATTTGTCCACATGTCAAAATAATTATCTAACGTAATATTTTGGACGACGACTGGAACTTTTTCGGCCCTAGTCCCTAGTCGCTACTCATGTTCTCCTTCTTCTTGTTGTTGTAAAATGCCAAGGCTTTGTCAATTTAAATCAGATCGGAACAATTGTTATTTGGACGATTGCCCGATTTTGGACACGACGCTAATAGGGCTGTGTTCATGGTCTATATTACATTCGTACTTGTTTGTAAGGTTCCCGATTTTGAGCTTTTTAATGTTTATTGACTATTGGAAATTGCAGAAGTTTGCTGAAAAAATCAATCTGTTTACTTTACAGAGCTTCGTAGTATTTCAGAGTCTAAACGATTTAAATAAATAATGAATATTCAAGATCAATTCATAATTAGCGTTTCTGCCATTACACTTTCAAATGGACTCTAGCGGCATTCTGCTTAGTTATTTTACATCATTGCATTTTGACGTATAATTTTGTGCTCCAAAGGAAAGGTAGACAATACAGATTATTTGGATAAAATAAATAATACATTTGACAAAGTGAATTCGGTTGGTATATATTCAGTAACAATGGCTATCCCATTGTTTATCCGTGCACATCTGCACATAAAAAAGCGCTCAATATATAACAATATAAACTTAGCCATATAAGACGTCTAGGCGCATTCTATTGCAATTCAATTCTAGTGACGTTCTTGTTTTCCGTGGAAGTTTCAGATTCTTCAAAAAGTCAATACATCAACAGTCCTGAAAAGGCAAAAATTATAGAAGATCAAATAACAACCAAGATGTGACAGTTTTCCAAAGTTTTTAACTTTGTTCTATTTCAATGTATGTGTTTTATGTTTTTGTATTCATTTAATTTTTTCTAGTAAAATTAACACATCGGGAAACATGTTATTCTCACTACATTAGGCATACGCGAATTGAACTTCAAACAACTACCCGATAAGCTAATATAAGCTTCCTCCATTCTGTGCACCAATTATCATAGCTAACAAAACCATTATTTAGTTTTTATGCAACAAGGCACCCATACGTTTTGAACAAACAACTTATATAATTGGAACCTACATTATTGCTTGGGGCCTATTAACACAGTTTACACGGATGATTTAACTAATACCGTGTATCTCATACTATTGATCTACCAGAGTGAACATTTCACCAATCAGATGCCATTCGAGAAATAGCAAAAGAATATTGAGATCTTAACACGAATATAAGAATCTCCAGAGGAAATCTGCCATTGTCAATACTTTGGAGAATCTCAAGCCCACGGGAATACCCAAATCTGCCTGTTCACAAATATGCCGACGTCTGATTTACGGCGTATTATCTGGGCCATTCATTAAAAATAATGGAGTATATATATTTAAGCCTTTATCACAGTGCAGTGCTGACAGCTATTGACGTCAATCTAATAACCAGAATTGCGCCAGCGAAGTAGATTTTACCCAGAGGCATTAAATCCCGTTTATAATTCTCTGCATCAGATCAGCGCTAGATAAGATGGGTATATTTTAAAAAATAGTATTACGTAATGGGGTCCGCGAACGATAAAATATGCCAGGTTACGATGGGTTTGGGAGAAGAATGGGTATTTCCAGAAAATCAAAATATCACGTTGACTGCTAAAATGAATTGAAGATGTCACCATACTATTTTATGTTAAAATGAAATAGAAATTCGAAAATTAAAATATTCTCACTTTTATTTTTTATTAAATTTCATACGAAACTATACTTCACACAAATGGGTAACATTAATCTATCCAAGTCTCTGTGACCTCTGTTCGACTGCCTGACTCACAAGTACATACCGACAAGACCCCAATAGCTTGGCTTGGATCAATCATATGAATTACATAAGATCCAAATAATTTGAGTATTAATTTCACCTGTGTCGTTCTCACGTTTTTTTTAACTGTTGGGAGTCGCACTTTGTCAAACTAAAGGGAAATCATGGAGTTGAACTTTAACCAAAAAAGGTTAAAGATATAAAAAGGATACTGGGAGAATGATCTAGAAGAGCTTTAACTGAAATTGGTAAAAAAAAATGAGCTTTGCCTAAGTTAACCCATTTATTTTGCTCATTACCAAATCCTCCAGTAGGCATTATTAAACAATTGAATACCAATAACTTTAGCTTCTTTTGGCAGAAAACCGAAAGTGTAATTCAGTTTGTTCACAACCCAACTGATGCGTTAATACTGACAGAGAATGAGTTTACTTTATGAACGACATTAAAATCAGTTGTTTGTCGCCGATTCATTCAAAACGAGGACAGGAATAGTTTCATAATTTGCCATCAATTAAACCCGTCTTTTTGCCTAGCGAAGTGTAGTCCCAACATGTTAAAATACTCTTAAATAAAGTAAATCATTTCGGGATTGATGTTTTTCAATCTTATCTATTTCAATATATTCTAACCCCACCCATATGCTCTGTGGAACAGTGTTTTTAATTAAATTGAAGGTTACTCAATCTTCTATATAGTTTGGTATAATAGGGGAAAACGCTACATTAACGACCTCCTTTCTGATAATGGATAACGTTTAGAATACGATGATTTCACTAAATTATTTTAACTAAAGACCAAATTTGATGACATATTTCTTACGTACAAAAAGGTAGACAAAGCCTTTATATATATATAAATATTATAACTCCATTTACAAAATTGTGAACCTCATCAGATCACATTTAATTCAAATTTTAATGAAGCACCTCAAATGATGTAAGCTTTTTCTGTGCTATTAGCAGAAAACAAACGCAGTAACCTACCTTACAAGTTAAGGGGGCACACTTTTTTTGACAGAGTTTGATTGGAAATGTATTCATTTATGGCCATTTATTAACACCAAGGTTACACCGCTGGTTTGGTTTCAATGTAGAATAACCACGGAATATGGGCTACAAAACTGTTCTCTATCAAAAAATTGGGGTCCGCGGTTGTTTTAAGTGCATCGTTGTAATAAACTGCTAACTGCTAAAAAGCTAAACAATATTGTGTCGATCAAAATATAGCAGAGACAACACGTGGAGCACAATAATGTTTATTAACAAAAACAATGGAAAACGGTGGAAAATTTCAACACTAAACCATTTTAAAACATTCGTAACTCAGATAGAGTTATAGAAAAAGGTGCATGTTATATCATTGATGCAGAAAGTGAATCTTAAAAAAATGGACCTTATGGAAAACCCTTATTTCATAACAAAAAGTAACTTGTTCCTTACAAATGTTACATGGAAAATCTATATCAGTTGCGTACTCATATGATATACGATACTGTTCCTCTATGGTTACTTCCACGATATTATTATTTTCTTCAACAACACACATTAAAACACACTTTAGGTTAAATCCGTGTCAAATGGCATCTTTTTCGTCATCATTATCGACGAGGCCATAATCTTAATCTGAGGTATAATGTACAGATATGGCCTTTGATGAGGGTTATACCCACAGGATTGTCGTTTTTTGGGGATAACACTCTCTGATACTGCACAGATTCCAGTTCAGAAAATTTGGCAGGCTGAGACCTTTTCAGGAGTCGAACCCACGAGTCAGGCACAGAGTCGCCAGCAGTAAATGTCGGTCACCTAAACCCCTCAGCCATGAAACCTTCTAAACGAAACAAAAATATTTCACACTCACAAGAGTTGATATATATTTTTGTCAAAAGTAATCACACTGGCACAGGGATATCTACTGATTAAAGTCGATAAATTATCTCATGTTCCAGATCAATTCTCAGAGACAAGTTTCTAGATAGACCTCGAGTTGTTCTGGATAAAGGAGTTGAAAAAAAAAGTATATATATAGTTGATCTGTATGACTACATGACTAGCGAAAAATTCAGCTACAACTCGATATCATTGATGAGGAATAACTGCCCATAACATAGCCAGAACATAAATATCTGCGTATTTGTCCTTCTTAGTTGTAAGTGTTCTGAAATTGCTGGTGCATCAATGGAAATGTTTGTAACAATTATTATTACATGTCTTGATATTTATATTATATTTTCTGATCGTTAATTGGCTGAAATGTATGACTAGGTCAATGAGTAGCCCGTATTATTCGCTCGAGGTGAATAAATCTTGCTCTGAACTAAAACATCTACCCGATAAGCGATCAACGATAGTTTACAACTTGCCCTATTTTGTGTACCAAATAGTTTAACAAATCAAACCATTATGCGGTTTGAATAAAACAAGACTTCCATGCGTACTAAACATGTAACCTGTGTCATTGTGACCTTCACTATTGATTGACACATATATAGACAGTTTACATAAAAAGTCGATTAGGTGCTGTAACTTCTAGCGTTTATCTCGTATTATTGATCTAACAGTTTGAACATGTATCAATCCGATATCAGTATAGCTTTCCTAAAAATAACCAAACTATATTCAGATATAATAATTCTAGAGAAAATTTGGTAATTTTTAATACTTTAGAGAAACCTCAAGCCCGCGGGAAATCCTAAATCTGTCTGTTCACAAATGTGCAGACGTCTGACCCACTGCTGATTGTCTGAGTCTGAGTCTGAGTCACAACTCATTACTTCTGGTAACAGTCATTGACGTCATTCTAATCAGCATGATATAGCAATCGAGTTAGTTTTTACCCAGGGGCATGAAATCTCGCTTAACATTCTATGAATCAGATCCGTGTTAGATAAGACGTGCTTTTTAAAATAGTTTTACACATGCTATCGGGAACAGTGAATTCAAACACAACACACGGAAGATAAAATGTGCCAGGTCACGATGGGTTTTGGAGAAACATCGATAATTCCAGATCATCAAAACATCACGTTGGTTGTTCACATGAAATAGAGTTATCATCAGAATTACTCTTTTAGGTAAACTTATCTGTGGAAATCCGAATATCAAAATATGCTCGCTTACACTTTTTGCATTTGTTAAATTTCATAAGAAAAATATACTTTAAGTTCAAGCTATGTAGTATACAGATCTCTTACATTCTCGTGCCTGTTATTTACAGGGTCTTAACCGAATCAGACAATCATTAATTAATATTTTATATAAAGGGAGAGAAAAATAATCTTGCTTTGCTAAATTATCTTGCCATGTTAAATAGAAATGAGGTGTGTTAAAGCTCAGATCACTGTGCTGTTTGTTTGTATCGAATTTATTGATCTGATTTAAGGAGGAAAGTCCGACGCCTGTCAAGCTTATTTTAATAAAAATATGCCATTGTTTCTTGTCGCCTTACAATGTGACCAATACTTCACCCAGTTAACGGAGCATCTCATACGCAGCATACACGAATATAATTGTTCATGGAGAATGATCTATAAGCAGATTATGTTTCCTGATGCGTAAGTTAGCAGATGTACAGGCTAATACAAACTCAGACAACTGCTCACCTCAAGCCATCGCATACTGACAGGTACATCAATTTTAAATCGAGTCACCCACCAATAGTCGGGAAGGGTATCTTCTAGCCCTAACTTAGAAAAGACATCAACATACATGTATCCTCCGCACCA
>JAVFBZ010010886.1:0-12037 GCA_032466195.1 Katharina tunicata | reverse complement strand
TTGCTTTAGCTGGATTTTCTGATTTTATAGACACGATCAAACTTGTAAACGCGTTTTTCTCAAAACATCATATTTGGTTCTAAGCCCTCGATCTATTACTCATGGGATTCTTCCAAAATAACACAATTTTTTGACAACTTTAACACAACAAGTAGTTGTTGCAAAACTGCTGCAGTAAATAATTGAAATAAGAGGTACTCGAGTCTTACAATTGACCCAGAAAAAGGAAACCTTAATTAGCTGTCTGGTAAGCTTTTTGAACTCAACTGAACCCAAGTTGAAAAATGGTAGGCTAGGGTGAAAAAGTGCAATACAGAAAACAAGATCTTGACTTTTACTAGTTGTAAAAGTTGTCGAAATTTAGAACACAACTATGGTGTATGTTTGTAAATCCCACGACATGCACCTTATACATGTACATACAAGAAATGATCTCAATAGGAATTTGATTGATTGATTGATTGGTGTTTAACGCTGTGCTCAAGGGTACCCTAAATTCTCAACAAATGTGACCTTTAGTGCATAAGTTTTAAGTAACTTATTGAATTTATTAATGATAATTTGTAACTAAAACTTGTATTTTCTGGTAGCTTCAAGTCTGAACTTCATAAAAAATTCAAGATTATTTTTTCTTCTCTTCTAGGTCTTTGCATAACATAAGAAAGGGGGCGAATTTGTTGAGCATTTAGGGTATTTCATTTATATGTCAGAGCTGTATTCCACCAATAGACAGCAACTTTAACACAACAATTAAATGTGTAGTCCCTTTAGTGTTATCACTATTGGAAAGATAATGTTCCTCCAGTCAGTGCAAAGTACATGTACATATGTATGACAGCATTAATAAACATACTGCCCTTAGCCAGAGGGCCACTTGATAGGAAAATGTTATGTAAAAGACTCCACTTTTATACTTTCAGTAATAAAAAAAAAAATTTAAACTTTCATTAAAAATTTTTTTTTAACTTTCAGTAATAAAATAATTGACACTTTCTTAAAATTTAAGTAATAAAATAATTTAAACTTATTTAAACTTTAAGTAATAAAATAATTTAAACTTTCAGTAATAATAATTTTTTTTTTTTTTTTAAATATCAAGTCGCATTGGAATTTGCATTTAGGGTTATAACAATTGCGATTACTGTCATATTTTCAAATAATTGCCCGCTAAGCTTCTTTTGTGAAGGGATTTTAGTACACATGAAATTCCTATTAAAATTAATATTTAATAATGTTTCCCAACACTTTGTTGGAAAAATATTATGAGTCAATGCATGAATATGCTTTAAAGATACTGTCCTAGGCCAGATGAGAAGGGCCTAGTTTACTGGTGTATACAGCAGGCGTGCCAATACGCCCAGGGTTCTCTCCATGTATTTATAGTCACTCTTTAATAGTGTTATTTATATGTATGAGTGTGCTTAAGATGAGCTGGTACATGTATTATATTATTTAATTTCTGAGTGTAAGTGAAATATGATACCAAATCATCAAACAACAGCTAAAGGCAATACGGTCCATACAAATAAGGACAATAAAACTGCATCGGAGGTCAAATTTCCGTTTAACAAGCAATTGTGAAACTTGGCACTAACCATTAAATGCTAGAAAAATAAATTAGTTTCACATTTTCAAATAATTGTCACCTAAGCTTCTATTGTAAAGGGATTTGAGTACACATTAAAATAAGGTTTAATGTTATTGACTGTTCGTTTGGTTTGTCAGTATTGGGGTGACAATGTCTATAAATACATGCAAATCTATTCATCTTCAAATACTGCAGATTTTGTAGATGTATAAAAAATGTATAGAGCACATGTTGCTTTTTACAAGAAAAACAAAACTGTGGGAGGTCTGTAAATAGACTTGTTTATTTGATTGGGGTTAAATACCATACTTAAGGCCACAATGTACATGTATTTCAGTTACATGATGGGATGCCAGCAAAATAGGTTAAGGAAAACATGTGACAGACACCATGAAGTCGTATCACACAGGCTCAACTTCATAGCAGGATAATCTGCTCTCACTACATTTAATAAAAAATGTGCTTTTAAACTTTGGCGTGAACCATTAAGAGGTTGTGTAACGCATCGTTTCACTGTAATTGCACATACATGTACATAGGCAATATGTGAAACGTTTTAGTCATATTTCTGTTTTTAAAAAATCATTTTTCTGACATCACAACATTCTCGACATAGCAGCTATGGACTAGGTGAAGTTTATACAGAGTTATACAGACCACAGAAGTTGATACAAGTAGATTTATTTAAGCCTAAACTGTTTTGTTATAAGACGATTATTAAATTAGCATACATTATCAGCTGATATCCGATTAACAAAGCATTGTTTTGAACATCTGAGATCGACACAGACGACATCTTTGACAAATCTCAAATAAAAGAAGAATGCGAAATGACCGTCATTGATTGGTTGAAAATTGGCAAGGTT
This sequence comes from Katharina tunicata, assembly GCA_032466195.1. NCBI lineage: Eukaryota > Metazoa > Mollusca > Polyplacophora > Chitonida > Mopaliidae > Katharina > Katharina tunicata. The sequence goes on along the minus strand of JAVFBZ010010886.1, from coordinate 9,583 downwards.
ATACATGCAACAGCTTGAGTTATACACCTCGAGGCAATATTACAGGTTACATAGTGACCATGTGATACATTTTAGCCAAAGGATGATCAGAAAATATGATATAACCATCAAGCCAAATAACAATATGTGATAATGACCTGCACAATAAACAATAGATGTAGAGTTTCTTATCGTTTTTGGTCTACTGTATCGTAGAAAACTCTCAAAGGTGAAGCGAGTGCAGAATTACATCACATGATAACAACACCAAGGTTTCAATGTGCCTTTACGTTTAAATACCACTCCAATTTAGCACAATTTATTTTTTTGAGACAAATAGTGAAATAGATTAAACAAATCTGAGCCAGATTTATGGGATAAATAAGAAAATCAAACAGCGTTTTTCATAGCATAAATTTTCCTAGTCATCACTAGAAGAAGCCTTACTAAGACAGGGTTAAGCTCTTGGGGATATGTTTTAAGGGTACGGGAAGCCCAAATACAGATACACTGAGTCACTGAGTCATCATCAACACAATTCAAAAATAAATATCCTAATAAATCATTTACCATTTTTCCCCTAAAATTTCCAAAACGGTTTGCAGTTTTTTAGGCATCTGAATATAGTATTTTTATTTTTGTCATATATATCAATATGTCGTCTTGTAAGAATTCTGTAATTAATTTATAATAAATTGGGGCTTGATTTCCTGAAAGTGTGGTTGGTTGGTTTGGCTGAAGCTTCCTGTGTCCTTGGGCTCACTGAGCTGATTTGTTGTGATATCCTGTTTAGAGTCCTGTCCTTTCTCAGTGGCGTCCTAGACTGTTGCTAGTGTTGTTGAGGGTGGTGTCCTTCACGCCATCATGCGAGTGAAATAGCCTGAAGTACGACGTAAAACCCCAATCAATCAATCAATCAATCAATCAGCCAGCCAGCAAATCAATCAATCAATCCTTTCAGAAAATTCTAAAATGTTTTCTGAATTTTCAGGCTTCTTGAGCCAATGTTCAAAGGTATCCCCATCAAACCACTGATGCTCAAACATGTGACAATGGAGTTTTTAACTATTATTCGAGGACACTGTGGTGTAATTAATTGATTTGGGGTAAACTGCATGCCAGCCCAATTGAACCTAAAAGACAATGGCATCACAAATGATACCACAAAACATTTACAAGACAAAAGCCAGGACAATACAACAAATCGGTTTCCTGATGCCTATCATAGAGTACCAGGGCACTGGAGGCCCCAACCCAACAGAACACCTTTAAAACAGAACTTTACACCCAACAAATAAATATAGAATTGGAATTGACAGTCAGAATTTTCTACAAATGGAAGTTCTAGTGAGTCTGCACTGCAAAAGTTGGATTCTTGTATTACAGACAAATCTTTTATTCTAGTGCACTAAATGACTTGCCATAAAATGAGGTTAGAATCTACACAGAGACATTCGTGGGTAGCTTAATGAAGGACAAACAATCCACTTGAAATGTGTGTTTTTTATGTTACTGACACAGCTTCAATTTGTTTTTGAAAGAAGCCAGTGAACACAGCTTTATTTGCTTGTTTTCTGCATGATTAAAACAACCAATGGTAGATTTTTTTAAAAATAGAATTTCATAGGCAACCAACAAATATAGAATAACTGAAGCGATAGCAAGAACTTTCTATACATGTACAGTAATTCTGGAGCTTCTACACGACAGTTGACCAATTTACATATCAGACAGAAACCTTTTAAGTAAGTTCACAGGTATCGAAGTCAAAAAAAATAAAAAATATATATAGTTCAATTAGATATAGATTGACTGATTTAAGTCTTACTTTTCACCCATATGACTGCGCGCAAGCCCAATCAGGGAAAGAAAAAATCCCAAACGACGCTGGCAACACATATGCCACAATACATTTACAGGGAAAAACCCTGGTTATATCACCCTTATGACAGCATTCCAGCCCAACACAACACGCGCAACAGAAAAGGACCGGACTTGAAACAGGACGACACAACAAATCAACTTCTTGATGCCCTTGAGCTCAGAGGGCACCAAGGCTCTGAAAGCTGGTTTTGAAGGAAACCGAGATGAAACCTTAAAAAAAAAAACATTCTGAATGAAACCCACAACAAAAATCTAAACCAATAGTTGTGCATAACAAAGAAGCCATGAGACAACCAAGCAAGTCACACACAGCCCATCTACAAGCTTTAGAATTAATTTGAACAAACAATATTCTTAAATATATTTTTGTCAAGAGTAATCAAACTGGCACAGGGATAACGACTAATTAAAGTCGATAAATTATCTCATGTTCTAGATCAATTCTCAGAGACAAGTTTCTAGATACATGTGCCTGATTGTATGAATAAATTAATTAATTTGGTGTTTTTATTGTAGTACAGTTCATAAGTAAAGGTGGGATTTTTTTTAACGGTTTCATTCAAAGTAAGTAACAACTTATTTGTCAGAATACAGCACCATATTACAAGATGAAGTTTTATTAGCTTAATTTCACATTAAATGTATTTTCCTTTTTGATTTATTTCTGTGAGTTTTTGTCACACACCTATTGGGTTATTGGGCAATTCTACTGCTGATTGTCCAACTGGACTAGCATAGCATCTTCGCTAACCAAGGGTTTTATTCCGAGCTACTCTTCATTACAACCCTTGGCAGAGCAAGCGTAAAAAAGAAGAACGTATAGCCGCGCCCTCTGTTGAATGAGGTGATCAAGGTTCGAGTTAACTCCCCATCTTAAAATTACATCCAACCAACCAGATTGTGCTTACGACTTTCAAAAAGTCAATATGGCATCACCCAAACAACTTGATCGATAAACTCACATAAAATTTACAAGATATTAAGTTTTCGAAAGTTGACAGAAAACGAACACAGATCCGTAATGATCCAAAAACATTTACCCTATCGCCTTTTAAAAAAAAACATCACAAGAGAATCCATGCATTTTTCATTATTGACGCTCATCTTCTTTTCGACTATAGTGGAGTATTCCCGTAATGTGCAACTGATTGGTGCCTATAAGTTTCGAGGCAGCCAATCAATTGCGTGGCTTCATATTCTGGTTTTATGCCTTCAATCCGCCAATGGTTGTAATGTTGAGTGTAGAGTTCCTCAAAATTAAACTCTTGGCTAGAAAAGATGCTCGCATCTATATGTATACAGTATCAATTCGATTCAATGAGTGTAAAGGTACATGTATATCAATGGAATTTTTCCTCCTTAAACATGGAGGAATTTTATCTTAAACTTCATAATCAGTACGGTTTAACAATTTTTGTCCAATTTCCATCTTACTTGGTTGAAGGTGTAATTTTAAAGAACGTGTCCCAAAGAGCAAGACAACGAAGGGCAGTAAACATTCGACTCCTTCTGTATTAAACTAACACTGTTTATGTAGTACTTTAAAGCTTCAAGATTTATCAAAGTTTAACCAAATTCTAACCTTCATTAGTGGATGATTTGCTCGTTGTTTAACGCCCTACTCAAACTCGTGAGTATTTCACATATATATGACGACTTACATGAAGCATTGTATTGTCAGAGTTTGGTGAAAACGAAAAGATTTGTTTGGTTATGGTTTTACATTAGTTACATGTTATTAAGTTATTTGACTCACGTGCTGGGGTGCCAGCCAAAATGGACAAAGGAAACTATGGCAACAAAACAGGACGCCAAAACAAATTGCCTCGTCTCGTCCAACCATCCGTGTGAAAACTCTTAAAATCCACCTTAGATATCTGCCGTCACAAGAAATTCTTTACCATATCAAAACCAGATAATGGAGCTGGATCCTAAATTGTTTTGATTTGATTATGTCCAACTAATTGTTTGTTTGTTTGTTTGATTGGTGTTTAATGTCGAACTTAAAGGTATTTTATTTATATGACGATGGATTCTCCACTTCTTAATCTACTCTACTCAATACAGCGGAAAACCGGGAGGAAACCTCGTAAAAACCGCCCCCGCGATTGCCGAAGTCACCTCGTGCGACTCCCTCATATACCTCAGGTCCACTGGGAGACTCGAACCCGTGTGGTACATCTAAGGAGGATCTGCAGTCAGACGCGCTAACCACTAAGCCATGGCGCGGGCCCTCCAACTGATTGATTAATGAAATATCGCCAAACAGGAAGACAAATACTGAAAGAGAAAGTTGTGAAAGATGAAATAACTATACCTTATTCAGACAAACATTTGATGAATTGATTTTTCATCTGAAAGACATCTGAATTTCCCAATTCATCAATCCAGGTGTATATCCATGGCAACTCAGAAATCTGCAGACAGAAAACCAATATAGAAGACCTTTGAAGTTTCATAACACAGAAAGATAAGGTCATCTTAAAGTAGACGTTTGATAAATTGAGTATTCAATGAACTATATGTACTTAAAGTCACATATGATACGCACAAAATTTTTTTTATTTTGGGTTTTCACAGAATCTCATGAATTATATATATTTTCATCAAAAAGTGAAAGTTAGAGGTATTCCGTTAACTCTACCCCCAGATTTAAAGGTAAAGGTAGTTTAAAAGCCTGGTAAAAGCCAGAAATTTTAATTGGAAATGTCAATCTGCTGTCACATCTCAGACACACTTTTACGTACCGACGTCCTCCGAGTAACTGTGTTTGTCAGTAGTCACAACCCTTACAAGGTTCAAAATGTTGGCTTGTTACGAACAAGGTCATTCACCACGGCTGAATCAAAGTCTTTGTGAGCAAATACGGCCAGCCCTTTTTCCGTTTAATTCTAAAAACTGCTATTTTTCTCCTGGTCCGTGCAAGCTTAGTACCCAATGTATAATTAACAAACAACAAATCTTGTAAAAATCAAGGTAAACAGAATTAGTTCAAAAATCTAAATTTTGGGTACGTATGTGACTTTAACATTTTACATGAGATAATATTCAACACTAAAACAAAAACGTAAACATTATTATTAACAGCAATCATAGCCTGTACATCGATTACATTTTTGTTTCATTGGGATTTTATGCCGTACTTAAAGTTATTTCACTTACAATGTATACGACTGCTTGCCAGCCCAATCAGTGAAGGAAACTACTAAAACCAAAGCTGGCAACATACATGTAGAAGACGCCACAATACATTTACAGGACGAAAAACAGGACAACACAACAAATCTGATTCCTGATGCCGAGCTCAGAGTACATCGAAAGACACACACTTAAATAGCTTGTTTGTTTAATTGGTGTTTAAAGTCGTACTCAAGAGTATTTCACCTACATGACGGCTAACTAATCTTAATAATTTGTGTTGCCGGTGTATGGTGGAAAACCAGGAAGAAACCTCACAAAAACCACCCTGCGAACTCTGCAACCACCGGAAAACTCCCCTTATATACCCAAGGCCCAGAGGGGGGATCAAGCCTATTCCGGGTAGAGTGAAAGGGGTACAGTGAAAGGGGTTCCGTAGTCCAACGCTCAATCACGGAGCCATGGCGAGTCCCCACTTAAATAGACTCTTTTTGTTCTGCATCTAGCAGCGCATCGCTATGCTGTTATGTTAACAATCTGTTAAGTGCAAATGTACATTTTTATAAATGCTGGATAAAAAAATCTGTAGGCCTCCATAAACAATGAACCCAACTCAATGAACAATATCAATCTTGAACAGTATACATGTACTGTAGTGGCCATGTAATTTGATCTAAAAGATATTCTCTGTATAAGTAATTATACTGTACTTAAGGACCACAGTGTCTGAAATAAAATTCTATTCTATTCTAATCTGTGAATAAATAACCTGTAAATGATTCGCTGTCAAATTAAGCATTTGAGTGGATGTCTCGTACATGTACATGCAGATTATTGATTTTCATACAGCAGTTTATAATCATCTTAAATTATCCTTGTACTAACTGAAAACTAAATTGACTTGTCTTTTGGCTGCGTAATAAAGAACTTAATTATATTCCAATATTATTTTGTTTGTTTAATTGTACGCTTTAATTTTGCTTGCCTTCAGCAGGATTCGAACCCAAGTCTCTGGCTAGCAGGGCCAGCGCTCTAACCAACTGAGCTACAGAAGCTCACAGTAGAACTAACAAATATTTATCCAGATAAAGGCTGAAAATCTTTCTCTACCGTAAGAACTGACACAAAGACACTGAAATAGGGTCTTTTTTATCTAGAAATTACCGACAAATGTGTTTGTTGTTTTAGGTTATTCTGATAATCTGGCACTGGCAAAAATATATTTTTGTATAAACGAAAATTTAGCAAGGGGCTATTATTTACATGTATATTATTTACATATACATTACTAAGTCAGCTGTCTATCTTGCATTATCAGTTTTTGATGGCATAGATTGAGACTGGAAGCTGGTAAGTTTTGTAACCTTCCTAGAGAACCATTATTTGAGGTTCATTTGCTCATTTAAAAAAAAGGATCTTCAGTCAAGACAAAAAATAAAACTGTCAATCAAATAGTAGAAGTCAGGAAATATCTTTGCCTACAGAAAAAACATACATCAGTTCAAGAAAATGACAAAAAATTTTCTCTCGTTCTGGTCTTGCGGTAGCATAATTTGGCCAATAAAGGAAAGATAAGGGAAAACGACTTGGTTCTGGTAAAAATTGAGCACCAGGAAATATTAACAACATTAGACTAAGAGGCTTGCTTAGTCATCATTAAACTAACGAGAAAGAAATATTGACCAACATAATCTCAAAATGGCAAAAGTCATGGAGCCTTTGCTGCTTTGCTTTGGAACAAGGACCTTAATCAAACTGTAAATACATGTACCCTAAATGCTCAACAAATTCGACCCCATTTACCACTTATATAACTACATTTTATGCAAAGTTTAGGAAGTGTAGAAACACACTGTTGACATTTTTAGGAAGTTCACATTTTAAGCTACAAGAAAATATAAGTTTTAGTTCCAATCTCACATTAATACATTCAATAGATGACTTGAAACATGTGTCCATGGAGGTCGAATTTGTTGAGCATTTAGGGTACTCAAATAAACTAACTCTTTCCTCACCAAGGCATTGGAATGGGATTTGTTATCCCATATGACACAAGACATTATAGTATATTGACAGTGTGAAAGGACACCACAAGAAATGGGCTTCCTGATTTTCCTTAGCTCAGAGAGCACCAGGGCACAGAATTAAAATGTCTTGCAGAGTGTACTCTCTACATGTACACAAAGCAAAGATGTTTAATTTGATCAAAATCTACTTTTATAACAGGCCAACTATTATAGGTTAAATCTTGTTTAAAAAGGCTTACTGTTGACATTATACATTGTCTTTGTAGATTCTCAGTACATGTACATCAACTCTACAGTTTTTTTGACACAAATATATCTCCAATAACAACACAGAGCTACAAATGCCACTCCAAATTCAGCCTACAATCCCCCAGGTGTATTTGACTTTATCATGGCAAGCAAAATAAAGTATCAACATTAACACAAATGCAAGTAATATAATTTAATTTATTTATCTATTAAGTTGATTGTTGTTTAATATTCTACTCAAGGGGGTTTCACTTATACAACTTTGCCTTACTGATGTATGGTGGAAAACTAGGATTCATTGATTGGACTTTTACCTGTACTTAAGGTAATTTCGCTCTTATCATGGCATGCATGTCTAATGGGTGAAGGAAACTGCACTCGGCAACACCGATAACATACATGTTAGAGCACACCATGAGACAAGGACAGTACATAAATTGATAACACAGGACACAACAACAAAAATCAGATCCCTCAGCTCAAACAGTACTGGGGTACAGGAAGCCCCAGCCAACCACCCACTGCAACAACGAGAACCTTTAAAAAAGCACTCGTGATCAGGGTGTTTTAAACCTGCCCTGAGTACATTCAACAGGACTTGACACCCCAACGCTTAATCAGTTGAAAAATTGCTTGCAGCTCTATACTTACATGTATGGCATGAATTAATAACATATTTGAGAAAACTTGATACATGAAAACAGGAGACTAATTTTATGTATTTATTTACAATGTGTTAAACATTCTACTGCAGTGCATTTCACTTCTATGATGACAATGCCTTTCCAGTGATTGCTGGAAAAACGAGATGGATTGACAAAAGAAAAAGATGGATTAACATCGAATTTCAGGTTATTTTTAAATTTACTCATATGACGGCATGCCAGCCCAATCGGCGAAGGAAACCACCTTAAACATCACTGGCAACACAGAAAACGCCATAATACATAATTGACAAGACAAAATACAGGACACCACAACAAATTGGCATCCTGATGCCCCATAACTTACAAAGCACCAGGTCCAAGGAAGCCCTACCGTGGAAAACCGAGACGGAACACCGTAAAAACACCTGTAGTCTTTGTTACCTTGTAAAAACGTTGCCAGAAGCTTCCCCATATACCTGTTTAAGCAGCAGAGTACAATTGCACTGGTTATAGGCTACTGTTACGAAGTATTTATTAATAATGCATACATGTACATTGTATACAGGTAGTTAGGTCAACATGACCCTGTAACAATATACATACAGTGTACAGGTGCAAAACATGTTACGTAATCTCTCTACAAAGCAGATACAAAACTAAAACTAAAAATAGAAACTGGAGAATTCAATTTGAAATAGATTTGTTTGTTTGTTTGATTGGTTAACGCCCTACTCAAAGGTATTTCATTTATATGACGACGGATTCTCCACTTCTTAATCTACTCAACTCAATACGGTGGAAAACCGAGAGGACACCTCGTAAAAACCGCCCCCGCGATTGACGAAGTCACCTCGTGTGACTCCCTCATACATGTATACCTCAGGTCCACTGGGAGACTTGAACCCGTGCAGTACATCAAAGGAGGATCTGCAGTCTGACGAGCTAACCATTGAGCCACGGCCCGGGCCCAATTTGAAATAGAATAGTTGTCTGTACACACAGATTATGTACATATAGGAGTAGGAGAAAAAGAAAGAAAATGCGCTGCTTCAAAACTATATTTGCCGTAACACAACCTTGGTGCTCTTTTAACCAAGGGGCATCCACAAATTGATTTATTGTGGTGTCCTGTAATTTGTCCCGTAAATATATTGTGGAGGGTCTTCCGTGTTGCCAACGTTGTTTCCTTCACCGATTGGGCTGCTACGCTGGCACAATGATTAACCAGTGTTTTTCCCAATACAACCCCGATATATAATTCAACAGTACATGTACATACTTCATAGAGAGATGGCATCACATTTTTTACATCTTTTGATATAAAGTGGCTCATTCCCATATAATTCAACAGTACATACTTCATAGAGATATGACATCACATTTTTGACATCTTTTGATATAAAGTGGCTTATTCCGATATTATTCAACAGGACATACGTCATAGAGAGATGACATGACATCACATATTTGACGTCTTCGCTATTGACATAAAGTGTGGCTTATTCATTTTGAAGGGGTGAGGCGGCTGATGAATCCCAAAGAATTGTCCACTGTGTTTTCCAAAACAGTTAAAGTAACATATGCACTCAAAAGTTCTGAATTTTGCACTATCACAGAATCTCATGAAAAATTTAAATTTTTCTCAAGAAGTACAAGTTA
>JAVFBZ010010863.1:0-30417 GCA_032466195.1 Katharina tunicata | reverse complement strand
GCTGTCCAGATGTTGGATGTAACAGACTAAGTTGTTCAGATGTTGGATTAACAGACTTGGCTGTTTAGATGTAAGATTTAACAGACTTGGCTGTTTAGATGTAAGATGTAACAAACTTGGCTGTTTAGATGTTGGATGTAACAGACTTAGCTGTTCAGATGTAAGATGTAAGATGTAATTTGCGCAAATCGATGTTGACTTAATTGAAACCATTGTTTTACGACCGTATGTCATATTATACGTTCTTTAAACAGATTACAAATTTAACCCTTAACCCGCGGTTACAAGGGCATCGAAAAGGTGAAATAAACTCAGCCGGCTCTAATCCGTATCAGAGCCGATTCTTTTGAGTTCACCAATTAATGGCGGTTTGCGGTCACACGGCACTTTTGACAGACTCTGCCGGGGTTGTGGGAATTTTGGCACACGACCATCGGCTCGAGCGAGCGGCGAATCAAATTAATAAAAATGTCACGCTGATATGGATTATTTTTTTAATCCAAAAACGGCGGACTATTCCGATCCGGATTAGATTTAGTCCACCTTTTTCTGCCCTTGTAAACTCAAACACAAATATTAACTGTGTAACCTCTGCTTTGTTTATCATGTGAACCCAATATAGGCGAAGAGGCGAATAGAATACAAATAAATTAGTTTTTGTGAATGCACGGAATATAACATTGCCTATATGTTATCGATAAAGTTTCTCGAAAACTGTATGCCTTTTTCGAATCGTCCTTTATTTAAACTGATCAAGTTTTAACCAGAATTTCATTATTCTATAAGATGGTAAAGTAGAATAGTTTTCTGTTTTCACTAGTTAAGATCGTGTGGTTAAAAAAATGATGAGAGTTTTCTGTGGCCATGTTCTCTGTGATGTTAGGACCATCAGGAAGCTGATTTGTTCTGACGTCCTCTTTTGAGTTCTGTCCTTGTCCCGTGGTGTTTTTTTTTTGTCTGTTGCTAGAATCTTTGGAAGTGATTGCCTTCCCCATATAGGCTCTATAAGACTCGTTCATTTCTGCTTTACCTCCTGGTACATCCTCGAAACTGTGACGCTCTGGTTTGATAAGTAGTCTTTCAGGATGGTTTTTATTTCGCTTTTGGTTCAGTTATAATTAATGACCAGACGGGACAATTGTCAACTTTTTAACTTCCCGTGTGATGTTATATCTAAATAAAGAAGTAGCATGTACACGGAACTGAAACGAATCTCGTGAAATTTCTCTAATCACATGACGTGACTAACAGGCTCTGTGTGTTTGTACACGCCGTCATATGAGTAAAATAATCTTAAATCCACTAGTCAATAACAGTGATCCAAAATTAGTTCGTACATCTTTGTGTTGCCAGGTTTAGAAAATAATCGTTTTGAGTTACTAGATACTAAGCCTGGGTTGGGAATCGAACAAATCTGATACAAGTGGCTTAAAGTACTGTTAGGTAACATGCAATATTTGTCATCACAACCTTTGATATCAGGATTGCTTTTAATTCAAATTCCTAGAATTCCTGTACGTGGAAGAAAAATGTGAGGCGACATAGGGTCCCCCTTGTAAGTAGGTATTGGAGATATCAAAATAGATAATTCACCATGGAGCGGGGTCTAACGTTGTAGTTAATTACGCTATCAAAACATAACTGGAAAGGAATACTGCAGAGGTGTCAACCGCCTAGATGTGTGGAAAAGGGTATGAACGAGTTGGTTGTGTAGGAATTTGTCTGTGGACGAGATAACCTGATACCTACCACTGAACATGTAGGTTTTCTTGCGGAATTCTGTATACCCCAAGGCATTCCTTGGATATGAAGCAATCAAAGGATTCAAAGTAACAAGGCAATAGAATATTAAATCCGACAAAATCGCACAAAAACTTAGCTCACCCATTTTCTCGCATAATATGATGTGTGTATTCATCTGTCGGCCTATACCGGAATCTAGTCAGCTAACTGCTGTACGCATTCTGATTGGATAGAGCTCTATGACATGGCGCCAATTTTGCACTTGCTGCAGATCAAACAACCGTGTATATTTTGTACTGCCATGTGTTGTAATTACGCGCGGCAAAAATCAGAAAAAAATGTGATGGAAAGAGAAAGTAACAGTCTTTCACATGGTGTGCGTCAGTATTCAATAACACCATCATGCACCGATACTTCTTCAATAGTAGAGTGTTAACAATTGACTGGATTTGGCAAAGCGATGCTGAATCATTTGGGACCGATTTGGTCCGATAAGCACTGTACAATGATGTTAATTTATAGGGAATATTCAATAAGATATTACCCATAAGTGGGATGTAAAACGGCAATCGATAACAACATCTGCCTACAAATTCTAAAAAACTGTTTGTGGTTATCTAGAATAGAATAGAATAAAATAAACTTAATTTACGTCGATATTTCATATACAATTTGAAACACTAGCTGAAAGCTATTTGCATCGACTTTATAATAATGACAATACATGGTAAAATATGATAAAATCTTTAAAAATAAAGAAAAAAATATATAAAAAATTTAAAACAGAAAATATATATTTGAAATATTAACATGTGAAACTGGTGTAAAATTAAGAACAAAAAGAACTTGTACATTCACAGCCATTCCATTTTGAAATCATTTTCTTAAAAGTATTAAAATTATCACATGTTTTAAAATTGTTTGGCAAGTTATTCCATATTTTTATAGCAGAGTATGACACAGATTTTAACCCGTAAGTATTACTTTTAGCCAAGGGTAAAACATTAAAAAAAATTTTTTTTAAAAATATACAGATTGTTTGAGTTTAAAAGGATTTGTTAAATTTTCCGGACCTAATTGATGTAAGGGTTTAAAAACTTGCGTAGCTAAGTCTCAGTCTTCTTAAATGTTATGTTGGTAATTTTGACTTTGTTAACAATGTAGAGTGTTCGCTTGTGTGATCATTAAAAACAAAATGTGAAGCAGGTTCCTGGATTTTTTTTTTCAATCCTTTTGGCTAAAATTGAGCCACAGAAATGCCAAACAAGGGGGCAGAAATCTCTCTTTTGTGTCAATGTTATTTTATCTAAAATACCTTCTTGTTTCGTTGCCAAATGACCGTTCTTCGTTTATTAACGGAGGGTGGTTGGGTGTTAGCCTCTTGTGCCCTGGTGATCTCTGAGCTAAGGGTTATCAGAAAGCCGAGTTGTTGTGGACTGTGTTTAGTCCTACCAATGTCGTTGCACCATTCTATCAACCTGTGTGTACATTTTAAGTTAACATGTTTGACAGGAATATGTGCTATTCACAGTCGCCTAGAAAAATCAAGGCTTAACAAAATATTTTATTGACTGGAGAAAAAAAATCCCTAAAGTCATGCATTCCAAGAGTTCGAGGTCAAGGCATTTTTCTGAGCTATTTTTCTCTTGAATATTTTTGTTTATTGGTTTATTGTAATACACTTGGCCTAAGGCCCATATACACAGACAGAAAATATACATTTAGTATGTTAATAACATTGTCATGTAGCAGTTAGTATTTGGTTTCGTTTACATAGTGCTTGTTTACACAATATTGCTAGGTTTTAAGAACAATCTCATTCTTTGTGAACATCAAAATAGGACAGCGATGTACATTTCTATGGCGTAAATATTTTTCAGGTAGGATTATTTGCCTTAACGTTTCATATACGTTTCAACATAAGGTGGTACTGGTCTTCATTATTATTCAAATCTTGCAATTTCTTTGTTCTCCCTGAGTCAACATGCAAACCTGCCGTACTAACCCTAACCTTGGCAAGGAACTTAACAACGTTTCTCAGATTATGATCTACTTAGTAACTTTCAACATTTAAACAGTGTTTTATATTGAGAATTAAGATTATTTAGACAAGCCGGTCAAATTTGTTGACATTGATCATATATCTTTTTAACTTGCCTTAGAAACAACGTTGTATTTGCTGTGCCTTAGTTAAACCACACATAGGTAAAGCCTAATCTACATAGCAAATGTCTAACATTAGTTACCCAATTATTTTCCCCTCTCGAGTCGAGGTATTTTAGCATTGGATATTATCTATGTGGATATCGATGTCCAGGAAGGTCTTACCCAGTATTTGATAACTTTAAATGCGGTTGTGAACCAAAGTGATATGCGTCCACATTCTCCAAAAGCCATTGTATTTGGTACACTACGACCTGTTTTCAGCAGTTGCTTGCAAGCCTATATTTGGACCCTGTCTAGCACATCATACTGGTGGGTTCCTCCATCGCTCTGCGCCATACAACTGTCGATTAAAACCGGTTTTACTTTGTAATCCAAAAGTCTAAAAAATACTGAATAAGGCATTCCATCTAAATTCCACATAGATTTCTGATAATGCTTGTTTGGCCTGAGATTGTTTACGGCATGTTTCATATTAAGTCTATTATTGAATATAACTCCAACGTATTTATCCTCCGATACAATTTCAATGTTTTGATTACCATACTGCCAATGTTCATTTTTCCCCAATGCACCACCTTTTTTTAAAAACTACTATTTTTGTTTTGAAAGATTAACAGAGAGATCCCATTTTTGACAATAATTATGTAAAGTGTTGAGTTGGCAGTGTATGAAATAAGACTTACATCATCAGCAAACATCAAAATGAAAAGATCAATATCATATGGAAACATTTGCACACCATCTTTTCCGAGTCTGTTACACAACTACTGGACTCGTTGATGAATAAACTGAAAAGAAGAGGACTGATTACACAGCCTTGTCTTAGACCCGTTGGACAAAAGAACACATCATTGTATTCGTTTCCATTCTAAATACATGCCTTTACTTCATGATGTATGGCCGTCGGACATTTCAAAACATTTCCATGCTAACCATATTTTGCAAGCAGCTGAAATAACTTTTGACAATTGACAGTGTCAAATGCCTTTTTGAAGTCTGCAAAGGCCACAAACAACTTGCATTTTCTTTTGTATAAATGCTTTTGGATACATGTATAAAGTGTAAATACATTGTCGACTGTTGAGTACTCATCCCTGAAGCCAGTCTGAGTTTCAGATATCACTTATACAGTATCTGCCCAACTTGCCAGGCGTTTATTAATAATTGATGTGAAAATTTTACTGAAAATAGTACTTAGAGTAATTCCACGATAGTTGTTTGGGTCCAGGTTATCTCCCCTTTCCATAATACGGCTATTTTGTCCAACTTCCACCTTGGAGGAAATTCAATCAAATATATTTTTAAACAATCTAAGCATATAACTCATTAAAATTGGCAACGAGCATTTGCGTCCAGCTGGTTAGATATACAATAAATTATCATATAATCTCATTTAATTATATTTTGTTTAAATTAAATATAGTACTAGGTTAAATTTGCTGTGTGACAAACTTTTGTGAAATCAAGTAAATAAGTGATTGCGCCATAAAGCACTGCTGACGTGACCTTCATCTTTCTATTTGAGAGTGCATGGGGTCACATGAACTCATATCAGATTTATTCGGCCCAAGTTTCTTCTATGTCAGGAGTTCGTTTTCAGTTTCGTACTCAAGCACTGTATTGGCTAAATGACCAGGCTAGTCGAACTTGTCTGTTTCCGCTCATATCTGCACACAAACGAAAATAAACTATTCTGTGAGTATTGTTAGTTAGGTTGCAATTAAATCTTCAAATGAATGTAACCGGGTGGATTTATTTGTCAATACAGATACAATAAGCACTTGGTTTCAAGAAATAGTGTTTATTTACACTGATGAACACTGTATGACCAATTGACTGGGCAAGGATACTGTCTGAAACAACATATATTGTAAACGGGTTTTCAAATCGCAACACAGAGCGTGGACAAGGCTTGCTTTCTGCAATGGCCTTGCTAAACCCGGTATATATCCCGGTTTTTACATAAAACAAACAGTTTTACCCAGATGATCAAGCGTAATAAATAATGAAACGAACAACGCAATTTAAGATAATACAATGAACGAGATATGAACAAACACGGGCTATAATGCCAAACATCTGACATTTACTGGTAGTAATGATTAAAGCAGGTTAAAATATACTAGAGTGTTTACGGCCTGCACGTCATTATCAGCTGATTATCGCCAAGTACGGGCTACGAATAGGACCGAATATGTACATCGCTTTATCAATCGTATTCCCCATAAAGTCAATCCGCCAAACACAATAAATACAGTGCAACTATTAGAAATGACATATATGAAGTAGTTACTGACCGGAAACACCAATAAACACAACTTTGTAGACGGGTTTTAGACCGCTAACAATGAACTTAAACAAGGCTTGCTTTCTGCAATGGCTGTGCTACACCCGCTAGGTCGCTGTTTTCTAGCACAATCAGATAGTAAAAGTTTCTCCAAAAATATCTAAAATAATGTCAGATAAACGTACTAAAATTTTCTATCGAATGAAATCAACGTAACAACACAATAAGAAATATATATATTTAATTATACCCTATCAAAAAAAGGTATTATCGTGTCGTAGCTTAGAGGAGCTGCATATTAGGGAGCATACATTATTTTTACATGAACCAATAGCGTACTAAACGGTTACATTAATAAAGAACGGGGAATATAGGATATTCAATTCGAGATCCTGGACATCCGGATGTAATTTCTATTTTTACCGGACTAGAGGCTCGGTACAAATAAAAATTACACTACGCTAGATAAATGCAATATGCTGAATCAACCTTATGAGGTTTGTGCATGGGTAAAACTCAGCGACTAAATTCATAAAAAAAAGTACCTCGCGAGTTCTGAATAAAAATAAAAAGTATAAGGGCTTATTTATTAGGCATTGTGTTGTGTTAAAAGTCACAAATTTTAAATGCTTTTGCGACAAACGCTAAGCCTATTTGAAGCACCGGACCCCCATATTTTGACATTAAGTTACTCGATACGAAATGCTAACTGTTTTGATGAACTTTGTTCTGTAATTCATTTCTGAGATAAGAAATTACAAATGACAACGACAAAAGAGTTCTTCATCTTTTATTAAATGAACAACCGAATAGCCAACATAAAAATACATATATTCATATAAAAGAGATTAAATCAGTCCTATTTGATTTTTAGTTCTTCTGAACATTTCGCTATTCAGAACTCAGAGACGCATTTTGATTTGATAAAATACATGTTTTTGAAAAATTTACAATAATTGTCAGTTGGCGGCTGCCAACAAATGCATGCACTTGTACGGCTAAAGATCTTTTGCACTGTGCGAATTATAGAAACCACATTCGGGGATTCCCCATATTTACAGTGTTTTGACTAGACGACACTTGTCTTGGCCAATCAAAAGGTTGTTACTTTATGGAACCTCATAAAGTAGCTACTACAAATCGTACAAATTAACTGCACCTCAAGCGATCATTTTCTTTGTTAAAAGTAGGATCTGAAGCACAATTTAAGAAAATTGTCAAGCAAAGAAACATAACAAGACAAACCTCTCTGCTTGTCTATATACAAGCTTTAGTAAAAGTTAGATGTCTAAAACACACTAAAAACGTACCAAAAAAGCGTGATTCTATTCAGTAAAAGTCAGACCACATACACATTGTCAGATTGTACTAAGTTTAAAACAATATTTGACTACATGTGAATACTTAATGTCAAAGTTGACATAAGGCCAAATTGAAAAATAAAAATTGAATGCATTTTAATTTCGACTAGAAACCGGGTTGAGATACGGTTATATAAGAAATATATCGTTTTCAAAATATCCACGTGTATCAAGTTGTAAAACTCTTTCCTTGTATCGTACCTATTTGCGGTTGGTATAGTTTTGACGTCATTAAATCGCTTAAACATGTGCTCGGATCTTTACCATTTGGCTTACGGACAATATTATGCATAATTTTCATTGTGTATCGTTGTGTATAGACAAGTAGTTGGCTCACAACAAACATAATCAGGTCAAAGCTTTCGGCTTTTTGAAAAACGAGAATATTTATATCTACTTACAAATGTCTTTATATGGAATGGACCTAAAAGAATAAATAGCATGTCAGAAAATGAAATCTATTGAACTTACAGATGGTGTTATGTCACTAATGGTAGGATTAGATTTAATGGGATTCGAGCACTTTAATATATAATAACAAGTCCGCCTTTTATCAACAACCAGTATTTATAACGCTAGACTTCATATTTATTGGCCTACCATAATTTATTCTGCAACAATTACAATTTTGAACACAACTGCCATTTTCGAAGCAGATTAAATCCCCAGTAGCAGATGAAGTCACCAATAATGGCCTTCTCATAGAACTTAAATATATTATTATGTCGCTAAACGCAGGATTAAATTTAATGCGGTTCGAGCGACCAGGCCATTTAATACATAAATAGGAGTTCGTCAATTATCACCAACCAGTATTTAACTAACACTTATATTACAATTTGTCATCTTCTTGTAAATAAGACGAACACAAATCTTTGCTTAAAAAGCAAATTTGTGCGAGTTAACTTGACCGAAGAAGTAACAATTTCCGAAACAAATTGACTGGATACATGCCTCATGTAAGTATTCTACATCTAAATGTGCATTTTCATTTAACTATAATTCTCAGAGCTGTCTGAGAATATTTGTACCTATAAAATATACATTTGCGTACACTTACATAGTAAGACCGTCGTTATAAGTAGTAGTCATATACAATTCTTCTCAAAATAGAAGTAGTTGCCTCAATATATACAAATGGATTTCTTGTCAGAAATAAATAATTGCGAACAAACTTCCAAACACTTTACGGACTTTTTAAAAGGACAGTTTCAACCTTGATTTATACAGACGGCTGGATTGTTTCGCACTTCTTTTTTTATCAATGTTTACGGTTATTTTTTGATTGGCATTCTCAATATTGAAAAGACTACAAACCAGTATTGAACGGAATATAAATGGTAAAAATATTTAAAAGTGATTACTCGAAAATTCAGCACATTTCTCAAATTAACGTCCTTTGAACAAAACTTAATCAATATTTTAAAAAAATAACGATATCCTTTAAAACAAATTTCTCAAAGAAGCATACTCAGCTGCAACGAAATGTAGGGAATTATAGGCATTAGAAGAAGATAAAACAATATCATTTTTACTATTATTGCGATGATGATTCTTCTTCATATATTCACGGAAAACAATAATAACAGTTACAAGCAACGACTTGGAAAACAGTTCTGTTCATCCATATTTTATCAGCTTAAATGCAACAAACGTACTAACACATCTGTATATAACCCTGGTTCTTGGTAACTGATAAACTCCGGAATTCGAAAGGGATAGTTAGTGATTCTTAACGCGCATGGCAGCAATTAGGCTATATCCAGCAGGATGTAAATACGAGTAACTGTAAGCAACATAACAGAGCTTTAAGGTGTTATGCTACTCGGTCTCTGATGGGCTGAGCAACATATATGAAGATTCCATCGAGCTGCGGAGCGGTTTATACAATTGGATTTTTGGAAAACCATCAGAGCCGTTTAAACCACAGAAGTTACTTTCGATGAAACTTGTACCAAAACATTTTTTTAGAAGAACATATCGCGAAACAGTCTTGCCAATACTATGTATCACTCATTCTAGTAGAAAATATATATACAAATGTAAAAAAGAATGTACATTGCAAGCAAAAGCCTTCGTTAAAAGTCGAGCATCTCACATCAAGGATTCTGGAAAAGCATTTACAAAGTGAAATGTTTAGGGAGAAAAACGCCCCATACCTCCAGCGCAAATCGCACTACAGGTAGCTTAGAGTCACCAATATTTAAAGCCACGCTTTATTGCACCGGGGCCGGTTAACATGTTATATTGCTTTTGGGAAGTTAGGCATGGCATAAATATTTATACAGCATATCAATAACAAGGCATTATAGTGGTTTGGTTTTGACAAAGCCTTATTCTGGCCTAAGACATGGTGCAGTTTATGCGAACACCTTGAGAACAAACTATAGTGTCCACAGATACAGTCTATTCTATAAACGCTCGTGTAAAGAACATCTATGTTCAATAAATACTTTATTTGCTGCATTTTCCATTCATTGCGAAGGCAAAACACATCATTTGATTCAGCCAAGTTACCTAAAATATATCAATTTATGAATCAAAATACACCTCCAATTTATAGCTTTATCAGAAGTTGTCGGTAGTCCCATTGGGCAACTGTGTCCAATACCAGGCTGTATTTTATAATAACATGAAATATATAAAGCCGTTAGTTTTGAGATCAATGTCAACCAATAAACAAGGCGTTCATCTATTTCAGCCAGAGACATGGCAAGACTGGCAGCCACACACGCGAGCGATTAATCCTGCCTATTGCGATATCTCAATCAATCGTCAGGCAATATCTATTGAACTCGAAGTTTACATTTCATGGTTCCACATTGTATTCCTTGAAACCCCAGAGAGTGTCACTTTCCGACTTAGACATAATGAAATGAAGGAACAATTGCCTCTTCCAAACAACTTTTTTTTTCTTACCTAATCCATTCCAACGGTTGAGCTTTTACGAGCAAAGATTCCATGGTCCATGGACGAACCATTAGCATAACTTTGGCGACAAGTCAATAATGTACCACACGTGATAATTGATTTACTTTGAATAACCATACATACACAATTGCCCACACCAGTATCTCACATCATGACAGGACGTATCAAAATGATAAAAGTAGTTTCCAATCAATGACAACAGTGTCTCTTCCTCAGATCAAAATATCCAATACAGATTATGATACTCTTTTTTGAGTTTGTGCTGTCTTTGACGCCGCATCACAGGCTAACATTCTGTCCAAAACAACCCTGTTTTAAAAGATCACCAAACACTGGAAACTCTTAGAGATCCAGTTCAATGAATAAAGCACATTTGTCTGTATCCGTGCGGTTATTTGGCTGCAAACGAATTCCGGGGGTTTGGGTCCATGGGCGTATTTTCAACCTTTAACACTGACCTTTTCACATCGAGTACTTGTAACCATATAGTAGTGTAACAAGTCACATATATAACTACCAAAGTCACAAATGAGAACAGAATGGTCTTGTTTTTCAGAATTCTGTTGGCCGAATGACCTACAGAGTTGTTTCTAATCTGGAAAAATACAGCTGCTAGAATGACGAGGGTTAAAATAATCAAAATCCATCCGTTTCCTTGTGGAATGAGCTGAAACAAAGAAAAGATAAAGAATTAGTAACAATTTGCTAGACTTAAAATAACAATTATTTCCTCCTCAGCATGGAGAAATATGTCTGTCCTTGTTTTGCAGCGCCATCATGACAGTACACATTTAAGGTGTAATCATGCGGCTCACCGACCTCTCTCAATACCGAGATTGCGAGTTTTATGTCCAGCCAACAAAAATTGGCGTGTCAGCTACCAATGGATAGTCTTTGATTTTAAGAGGCTTCCCAGTCTTCCTATCAAAATAATGTTGCCGAATGACCTATTATTAGGAGTTACAGTCCTGTTGACATAATATCCGATAATTAAATAAATACAATTTTTTTTACTAAGTCCCTATGTGTAGCTTTTGAATCATCTGATTTCAGAAGCGCAGAATTATGTGCTGACAAAAATAAAGTAGTACCTATGTATTCAGTAAGATCAGACCGTGACCCATCTTCGTATGGTGTAAGTTTGCTTTAAGATGCTACACACTCAACACATACCAATACAATCATGAACCAACCAGACACATACATGCAGATGGGTATTGTATTTGACACAATAAGTTAACAGCTTTGATATACCTCATATTACATTGCTTTAGTTTAGTTCTACTTGAGCCAGTCAAATGAATGCAAAATCTCTTAGTTCCGCGTTACAGGTGGAACATGACATTTATTTTTCAAAACGGCTCCTCTTTCTTCAGAACAGAAAGTTAATTCATATCTCGATCATTGCAAGCTAGTTCACTTGCTGTGACCAACTGTATTCGCTATGAATAAACAGGTATTTGTGAATATTTGTGAGAGGTCTCCCAGAAAAGTGCTTACCGACGTCCTGGTGGCCCAGCCGCCACATTCCCGTCCCTGACCAGTGCCTATCCTCATGTCGAACCTCTCCACCTCTATGTGGGAGGTATCGATGGACTTCTTCTCTAGGATCTTGTGAACATTCTCTAGCTTGTCTTGCTCTTCCATCAGTCCATACGCACTGATGATCTTCCGTGGGCCGCGAGAAGGGCAGTAGTCTGGTCCACTTATCTGCGATACACTTAAACCACGCCTACAAGACAAAAATGGCATAGAATATATAGATTATATAGATGTATAGATATGTTTGTTTGTATGTTTGATTCGCGTTTTATGCCGTAATTAGGGTTATTTTATTAGTATGACAGCGTGCCAGCTTAATTGGCGAAGGAAACCACCTGAAACGACACTGGCAACATAGAAAACACCACAGAATGCTACATTTACAGGACAAAAACAGGAGACCACAATACCCCTTAGCTCAGAGAGTACCAGGCAACAGGAGACCACAATACCCCTTAGCTCAGAGAGTACCAGGCAACAGGAGACCCCACCCAATCACCCGTTTTAATTAATGAAATATATATGAATAAAGCTATGGACAAAAAGCTTACCCCAACATTCGGCACCTATGTTCAATAATTCGTCTCCCCGCCTCGACCACGTCTCGTATGTCCTTGTGACTCCACAGTCTTTCCGCCGCCGCTGATGCTCGTGGCCTAATGGTGATCAAAATTAAACATGGTTTGGTTGTTGTACGTTTATTTCCAAAAGCATTCAGATCCGAAAGGAATCTTGTCCATATATCAAATATATATTGAATAAGATTAAAGAAACTTGGAAAATTTATTATTCTTCGGCAAACAGTCACCAGAACACTTTACCTTTATATATGCGGACAGATAGTAAAAGGAACATGAAAACAAAATATATCAGAGTACACATTTACATAACCATAACTTGAGATAATCAAACACCACAAACAATAGATAGGGTGAGAGCGAATTAGGAACGGCGGAAATAGGCATCGTTTGTTTGGATGGGGTTTGAAGCCGTACTTAAGGTTATTTCAATCATATGACTGCTGTCATCCCAATAGGTGCAGTAAACCACCATAAGCGATGCCGGCAATACAGAAGGCACCACGATACATTTACAGAACGAAAACAAAACACTACACCAAAACAGCTTCCTGATGAGCACCAGAGCACAAAAAGGCTCCCACCCAACTACCAGTAAATTGGGACAGTGACGAAGTCTTGACGTTTAGTTTGTCGAGAACAGTGCTGAATTTGTATCTAAGATCAATAAAAGTTACACTCACCACAGTGTAGTCATTAGGTTTTCGTTGTCAATATACTCGGCCCACAGTGCTGCCTCTCCACCAATAACCAGCCGCTCATCGATATAACCTACAAAACAAAATGACACAGTACCTTGGATTCATAATGGATCAATACAAATCGAACATCACACTCCTTGGCATACATAGGCAAAATTCTGAACTTTTAACAGCTATTGTTTACAGCACAATAAATCTTCTGGACATCTTTGTGCAATGACAAGCTACACAAAAAGCAAGAGTTCTACTTTGATTTGGGTGAAAGGTTACTTCACACCAAAAAAACAAAACGACACACCATTCCAATGGGTGATGAAACTTCGTAACTGACGACAAACAAGGGCTAGCGAAAGAAGACAGAAGCTTTCGCCATCCGCCCGCCATTTTCATTTTATACTCCTACTGGTTATGTATTAACCGACCACAAGTAATGACATTCATGCCGAGGAGAAATCAAAGAAATGGCCACTTATGCTGGAAATACAACATAGTTGGGCATATTGCAGCAGAATACGTGGTCTTTCTGGGGGAAGTGAAACACAAAGGCCTAATAGTGGATGGGCCTCTGGCTTTAATGATCTCCACATGTGGGAGGCTAGCGGATATTAAACTAGGATTTATACTTCACCTACATACATATCTAACAGTATTTAAGCAAGTAATACAATATACGTAATGGTAATATATCGTACCACTGGAAGAGTCAGTTGGGTCACAGAGGTAGTATTTGTACCAGCGTGATCCGTATTCAATGAGGTCCAGGTACCAGCACGTGGAGTAGATGACCTGATGTCCCATGCTGGTGGCTCTCTGTACATCCGGCATCCCACCACGCCACACATTAATAATGACTCGTTCTGGAAGCTACCATGGAAATAGAAATAGAATTGTGTTTGCCGCTTCTTGAATCTTACTTAAAATGCTATATTTTATGGATGTGAAACGGAAGCATTTTGTTACAAGGACAGTCCGTGTCAGTTGAGCGCTACTCTCATGAGCAGCAATACAAGACATTATAAAATAAATATATTTTGGCATATACAATACTTGTCGATGACCAGAGGCGTGTACATTTAATCTGAGCATCGAGTGAGACGGAATAACTGTTGGCCGACGAAAATGTCGATGCTTTTCGACAAGTCTACCGTTGTTGTTGATGAAATGTTGATAGACAGTGAAAGCAAATATAGACAATTTGGCGTATTTCAATCTAGTCAAAACTACTCTAAAACAGAATTGCACACAGATGACAGTGTACCAAAATACTTCCACATATATTTTCTGTTCATAAAATATATTTGTAAATAGCAGACACTTTCGTGACATTTCACAAAATTATGTTCTATATTTTCGTGTAGTAGCCTGTATGCAGTGTTTCAGAATGGGTGACAAGGGAGGTAACTCACTTCGTCTACTGTATCAATCACATCCTGCCAAACCACTGTTTTAATTCCAGTGTTAATTTTAGACGCCAACTCTTCTATAATCTTGATTAACCTGTGAAGAAATTGACAGATTATAAGCCAGTTGAATGAAGGGAAAGTTTATGATTTACTCATACCTATATCCAGAGATTGTGGCCAACAAGATAGATGACCACTTGGCTGCCTGCTAAGAATATATATTTTGGTCTACAGATCGGCCGAAAGACGTATTTAATTGGTTAATAGGCTATAATGGCTGGGCATATCATTTTCTTCAGTCTTCAAATCTATTGATCTTTTAGTAAAATGTTAACTTCTGTATTCACATGTGCAAAAATCTCTGTAACATACCTGGTTTCGTAATACTCCATTAGTTTCCGGGTATCTCCGTAAGCTCCGATTGTTTCCGAGAATTTTAAGATCTCTGGATTAGAAATCCTGTTGAAATGAAAAAGACATTTCCGTGAAAATATATAATCATCAAAAATAACATCCAATAGTTACCAAATCATCATTTCCAATGTCCGACAATGTCTATTTTTCAATGCATATTGGTGATTAAGCATCACGAGTATGCCCATAAATAGTGCTAGCTTTCAGAGGAATCTTGATGCATATCGTCGTCCTCATGGTTATTTCACTTACACCATGACATTACATAGTCGGTGAATTGTGGAAAAAAAGGGAAACACCCTCCTAAACATCTCCCCGCGTTCTCCGTGTTTTAAATAGCTTTATTCCTCTGGGAGCGGTAAGTATGGCCTATAGTGCTTCTCACGTAAGACTGTCGCATGGACCATACAGTTTGTGTAGTGACTTACCGACCAAGGTGCAGATAACACAAATTCATTACAGGGTCATTACAGGCTCACGGTAGAACTAACGAATTTGTATCCAGGTGTATGTATAGGTATGCTGACTGGGGATTTGATCGAATCATTACAGTGGTTCTTTGGTACTAAAGTTTGACTTAAGTGGACATATAAACATTCAACTATTATTTACGCATTTCACCATGATTTTAATAGATACTGACAGCATAAACAAGCTATATTATTTAACAAGTTCTTTAGTGTTGCGTTCCCATACATTAAAAGCACAGAAGATACTGTATAGGTTTATGCAGACGCAGAAATGTCAGTAAACATACGCTGCCTTTGGTCTTTGTAGATCGGGCAGTGAAATACTCCCGCCAACCGCATGTCGCGTTCTCCTCATCTAAATTGTCATACTTATACATTGTTGGCAGGTAAAATTCTATCAGTTCAGAAGTGCCATTGTTCAAAAACACTCCGTTCGCGTTAACATTTCAGTTCTCCTAAACATTTCAGTTCTCCTAATATTTCAGTTCTCCTAATGTTTCAGTTCCGTTAAAGGTCATAGAAAATTATCCCTATTCATTTCAACTTTTATTACTTTCAGAATTTCTTCTAGAAAAGGGTGGGATGTCGGGAGGAAGAAATTTCGGGAAACTGAAGTATTGGTATTGTCACAAAAGTTCAACAGTAGTATTTGTATGTTGCCTTTCGATAAATATTTTGATTTTCTGAAAAGAACAAGCTTGGACCTACCAACAAGAGAGCGGCACTTCATCACCCCCAAGATGGATGTACTTTTCCTTAAATACCGTCAACACCTCTTCGAAGAAAGTATGTAGAAATTCGTATGTGTAATTACTGGCAGGATTCAGCGGGCCCAGGTACCCCTTCACCGGAGAGGCACCCGAGTAACACTGTGTTAGAATATTCGGGTAGCCTAAACCCCATGAGTAAGTATGGCCCGGGGTGTCAAACTCTGGCATCACCCGAATACCCCTCAATCTGGCGAATTCTATCACGTCAGCAATGTCTTCGTGTGTGTACACCAAATCAGCCTGGAAGGCTCCCTGTTACAATTAAATACGGTTAAACATACGTTAGTCACTGGAACCAGAAGGACCGACAAGTTGTTTCAAAAACCCGATCAAACAAACAATTTGTAAAGAAGTCTCGATACAAAATATTAAACCTAATTTCGATATTTGTTTTTACCAATAAGTCATTATGGCAACATTTCTTAATTGATTGATTGGTTGATTGGCGCTTAATGTCGTGCTCAAGGGTTTATCACTTATATGCAACAGCATATATATTCCAACTTAAACTACTGACAATTACACAACTTACAAATCTGAAGAAATTTCTAGTTGGAAGGATATCGTTCCTCCAGGGGTAAGTATGACAACATGAATGATAGTTCAAAATCTGTTCCCATTACTCAAAGGGTTCAACATTTCTTTTAAAATAACCAAGTTTAGATTGATTGATATATCCATAGCAAGAACACAACCACACCCATTCCGGCAAGTCCCTGCCAACTCTATCACTGACAGATCTTACAAAGCATATCCTAAGGTGGACTTGATGTAAGCACGCATAAGCGAGAAAGACATCATCTTGAAAACGAAACCAGGAAATGGCCTCAGTTTTGAAGTCAAAGAGCTTACCTTCTTGGAGAGGTCGGGAAAAGCTTTGCTGGCATATGGAAATGACTGGTCGTCGACTATGTGCCAATGCATCACGTTCATCTTGTTTTGAGCCATGGCTTCCTATGAAAACAAAGGGAGGCGTGTGCTACTAAAAACGATTCGGCACAAACGAAAATAAAACTGAATTGCTTTAAGTTGTACCACGTGTTGATCTAGCATCATTTTCAAGGCAGTTCTGCTTGTGTTAGTGGTAACATCAATAAATGTAACACAGATAGTAAACGGCTGCCCTGGCACTGTGCAAGTTTGTTATAGTTAAAACCGCAATCAAACACATTCAAATTTTCACTTCAACTTAAATATTTCCATATTCAGTTTACAAAAAAGAGAATCCAAAGAAATACTTACCAGAACATCGTAGATGACTTCTTTAAATATGAAATGTCTAGATGTATCAATCAAAACACCTCGATGCTGAAATCTGGCGTAATCATTCACCAATACTTCTTTAATGTAGCGCTGTTAAAGTGAAAAAGCGTAGAAAACGATGTTGTTTTAAACTTATTTTTATTGATATCAAATGATTAATAGGGATTAGGGACAAGTTATGATGTTAAATATGTTATGTTAACGAATTAAAAGAATTTTTATCAGAATAACTCCCGAATCAATTGGTTTGTGTGTTTGTTTGGTGTTTAACGCCGTACTCCAGAGTATTTCACCTATATGACGACTCACTAATCTTTAATAATTTGCGTTGCCGGTGTATGGTGGAAAACCGGTAAAAACCTCGTAAAAACTAACCAGCGAACTCCGCAGCCACCGGACCGAATCAATTGGTGAATTTATTTTAGCTAAGTTTAACTTACAACAGCCTCGATGTGAAGATGGACACGTATTTAGCAAAAAGTTTGCAGTTTATTTTTTTTCCTGCTTAAGTTGATATATTTGACTTTTATAAAAGTCACATTTTATGTGAACGCATTTGGTTAAGCTCTTATTTTAGTACAAAGGATGTAAATTTATTACCAAATATGGATTCTTCGTCCAAATAAACCCACTCAGTTTTTATTTTAAAAATCATATTTTCAACTAGAATTTATTTATTTGATAGGTGATCTCAATACTAGTTCACTTATATAACGCTTTTGCGTTACCGGTTTATGGTGGAAAAGCGTAAAGAAATCTCGCAAACACCAACCCGCCATCTCTGCAGCCACCGAGAAACTCCCCTTATATACAGTGTACCTATGAGGTCCAGAGGGGAGACTAAGTAGTCTAACACTCAAACAACTGAGCAACACTACAAAGACAAGTACAAGAAATAATACCCGAGAATCGGTTCCCACCACGACCAACTGACTGAAGGTTTCCAGTCCTCTCAAGGCACCCCAAACCTCGTTGGCTGCTATGTACACCCGACTCTTCTTGACCACAAGAGTATCTGAAAAGAGAGAATGTTACGTCCATTAATTGAATGAAATATCAACCCAAGTTGTTTACTAGTTATTTGAAAACCGAGTCCACATCGCCATATTAATCATTTTCGAAGTAGTATTCCTACTCTTTATTTCCCGAACTGACACAATTCGAGGGGGGGGGGGGGGGGGGTGTTGTTTAATTCTGTTATCTTTTATTTTTTATCTTTTAATTGGTTATTTAAGGATCCACAGACCTACCGACTAATTTTCGTCGAGTAGTAAAGGGCACAGGTTTTCTGGAACAATAACTATAATAACCTTTCTATCATTCATATGTTTCGCTTTTGACAGAGTTATAGGTGAGCTAGGAAGGTGATAAAACCTAGTAGGGACTTTCTGACACACAATAAAAGCCAAATTAAATTAAGATGTATGCAGACACCATTTATACTTACACGATTCGTCCATACTTGCAGAAGGATATTTGACACAAGGTGTCCGAATCCGAACATTCATAGAGACTAAGGCACTCGCATTGGAATAAGGCGGTTTCTCATACTTCAAATGTTCGGGCTCAAACTCTGATCCTTGTGCAAATTCTAAATTGTCGTGCATATCAGGTAAACTGTATTTAATAATTATCTTTTCGTATCGCTTGACTGCCTGTTTAATTATATCACATGAGTGTTCATTGATGTTGAATTTGAAAGTATCGGGAATATAGAACACCCGAGTTTTGCGGACTTTCATATACTGAGGTTTAGGCCAGGGTTCTCCAGCAGTTGGAACAGACGCTCGGCGAATTTTTTGCTCCATATATACAGAATCACCGAACATCAGAGCAAAATCGTCCCCGTCCCATTTAACGTCTGCTTTTCCTATAGCTTCCCCTGTACGAGGCTCCTGTTGTTGTGCTACATTGCCCCGTGATGGGTCCATATTTCGGCCGTGTCCCTCACTCACACGTTTCTCTGTTTCCAGGTGCGCATCTTTCATTGAGTCTTTATTTTGTTCATCACGTTCTTCGTCTTTTCGTTCCTCCTCTTTGTGATAATCCTCTCTACGGTCTTCGTCAGGACGACCCTGCTCACCTTCAGCATGGATATCTTTATAGGCTTTATCATTTTGAACAATGGGTTGGCCTACATTTTGGTCCACCTCTTGCTTCGGTTTGTTTTTCCTAACTCCTGCGACGTCCTGGTTTTGATGAAAATCTTCTCCGCCGTTGAGTTGTACATGTCGCTGCTGTTCTTGTTCTTCTTGGTGAAATTTGTCCGCGTTTTGATTTTCACCGAGAGCTTCAGCGTCGGTTTCTTTCCTGTTCTTCGCATTATCAGCCCCTAACTGTTCGTCATTGTGGTTTGGTTCGTGGGGAACATTATCATTGATGTTTTGATTGAGATTTTGTTTTGTCTTTTTCGCTCTAACTTCTTCAGCTTGACGCTGGATTTGACGCTCTTGGGTTCTCTGGTAACTCTTTTTCTCTTGTCGCTCGTTTTCCTG
Organism: Katharina tunicata; assembly: GCA_032466195.1. Lineage (NCBI taxonomy): Eukaryota > Metazoa > Mollusca > Polyplacophora > Chitonida > Mopaliidae > Katharina > Katharina tunicata. Next base: position 10,293 of record JAVFBZ010010863.1, on the reverse strand, counting down.
AGTACGTCGAGCATTTTCACGCTCTTGTTTGCGAAGTTCTGCTTGCTGTTGAATATTCTTTGCATGTAAATTCTCTTGCACTTGGTTCTGGTTATAGTGAGGTTTACTCTCCGCCTGTCTATGGTTTTGGGGCGCCCTCTGGTTGGATTTAACACCAGATCCCTTTTTTAAATCATCATGAGTGAAATTGATGTTGGCCACTGGCAACACAGCAGGCTGGCCTCCATTGAAATCAGAGTTAAATTTTTGTAAAGAATGCAAGTCTTGGTTCCCTTTTAAACTTTTTGGTGGAACTGGATTTTTGAAAGAGGCAATGTCCCCATCGCGTACAGGACCATTCTCCTGGATTGTTTTTTTCTTTTTTTTCTTTGGAATTCTTGGATCAGCGATATTTTTATCGACATGAGCACCTGGATATATATTGTCTAAATTATTGTCCTTCATGGGTTCACCAGGCAAATTAGGGAGCCCTGCATTATTTGGTTTATTGACATGGTGACCCATGCCATCGTTCCCTACTTCTGGAAGCTTTTCGTGTACGGCATTTTCAACGTTCTCCTGTTTTGCCCTTACGTCCAGATTTTCTGCAACAAAAAAATACCACACTTAAATATTATGCATAATGCCTATATGGAATCAATTCAGCAATAATCTGTTTCAATCAAAAAGTGGTACTGTTCAATACCTGAAAACGACAATTATCAAGTGACGAAAATTTCTAGTTCACCATGCCGGCCGTATTCCCTAAAGAGTTTCACATAAATATCAGAAAGCTTTTGGTTGAAAGCTATAAAGAAATTCGTAAATTATCAATAGAGTGTTGGTGTGTCTGCATGGGTGTGAGGAGGTGGGGTCAACATGTGTAAATCAAGCCTACCCGACCCCGGATTCCCGCAAAAAGTTCGAATCGCCCTGTCGGCCTGACATATACGAGGGCAGTTTCCTGTGGCTGTGAAGATGGCTGGTAGGTTTTTACGAGGATTTTTCTCGAATTTTAATATACACCAGCAACGCAAAGTCGTCATATAAGTGCAATATATTTAAGTACAACGTGAAACACCAATCTAATAGATAAGTTAGTCAAAAGACGGACAGACACACGGAGGGACAGACACACAGAGGGACAGACACACAGAGGGACAGACACACAGAGGGACAGACATGCGCCAAATTTTTGGTTTAGATATGAACAACATCATGAATGTTTGTCAAGTAATAATATTGCTATTTACAAACTAATTCCAGAAACAAAAAGGGTGTGTATTATTGTTGTTCAAACAGAGTAGTATTTAATAAGATTACAAGTTACAAACTAATTCTACAAACAAACTTATAAGTTTCCGTGTTGTTCAAATACAGTAATATTTAATGATAGGGGTACTAAATATTGCATGTAATATTTCTTAATACACAATAGTCTCACAATTAAACTTGATGTAAGACGAGACCAAAATATAAGATCTTGAATTGTGCACTAAAAAGAGGAACGTGTACTCAGTATAAAACATGCATAATATTAATAATTTACAACGTAAAATAACTCAAAGATTGTGTACATTACAGAATGGCATAGGCAAAGAATGTATAAACTAAATCGCTTTTGTAAACTGAAAATGTCTGCCGAACAATAAAGACGCATATTTTTGTACAAACCCCGGCCACTAAGCTGATCAGCTGGCACGACTCCTTTGACCAACGCAGCGTGTATCACAATACAGAGTAGTCCTTGTAAAGCATATCGGTTGTTCATGCTGATCTCACACACCTGTAAACAGACAACAACAAAGTTGAGACGACAGGTAAGCCTTGTTTAAACACATGCATATAATTGCACAAATATCCTGTTCAAAATAAGACACGTTCCTTTCTAACTTACATTACCCCTCATTCTGGGTAGCGTATTCGATCCATACAAACGGAATCGATAAATAAGGTGTAACAATTAATTCTAGAACTAAGATGCAGAGTTTAATGCATTAAGACTAAGGCTCTGTGCAATGTTAGGCGTGATCCACAATACATGGTGAGGGATTATGTCAGCAGATGGGTTTGTGGCTCAGGCGTTGAAGCATGAACATAAAACCCTTGCACAATACTCCCTGTGGGTGAGGAGTTATTAGCACTAATATTGACCTAACTCCCTTCCTTTTACGAAAAAAGTTCTAAAAAAAGAGGGTCTACGGAACCTATGGGTAGTTTTAAACCGAATTCCATTCAGTGTGCCACAGGTGGTTGGGAGGGAGCCGCCTATGCGCTGGTGCTATATGAGCTAAGGGGTATCAGGAAGCCAGTATGTTGTGTTCTCCGCTTTTCGGGGGCCGCGCCTTGGCTCCGTGGTTGAGCGTTGGACTACGGAACCCTTTTCAATGTATCCGTTCGATACACCCTGTGGACCTAAGGTATATAAGGGAAGTTTTCCGGTGGCTGCGGAGTTCGCAGGGTGGTTTTTACGTGGTTTCTTCCCGGTTTTCCCCCCATACACCGGCAACGCAAATTATTAAGATTATTAAGTCTTCATATAGGTGAAATACTCTTGAGTACGACGCTAAACACCAACCAATCAAACAAACCTTCGGTTTTCGTCTTCTAAATGAACTGTGGTGTTTGCTGTGCTGTGGGTGGTTCTCGCACGCTGAGGGGGCATGCCAGCATCACACAAACCCAATATGCATTTTCATCATATTAGTGAAATGTCGAGTTATTACGCCGCTCAAGGCTACGCAATTAAACAAACCTTTTAGCCACTTCTATATTCAAAAATATCAGTGGCTTTACCTTTTACTTTTGCGTGAAAAAGAACGTGGGGTGTTTTTTTACGAAATTTCTTATCGGTTTTCAAACAAACACGGACAATGTAAAGTTGTCATATAAGTGAAATTCCCCTAAATATGACATAAAACACAAATTCAATAAATAAATAAATTGTGCTATGTTCAGAGTTAACGATTCTGATCCGTTGTTTATTTATTTATATTTTTTGATTAGCGTTCAACGTCGTACTCAAGAGTATTTCACCTATAAGACGACATTGCGTTGTCGTTGTATGGTGGAAAACGGAGACGAAACCTCATAAAAACCACCCCGGAAGCCGCCCATATATATACGTAAGGTCCACAGGGGGAATCGAACATATTCCTGGTACAGTGAAGGGGTCCGTGGTCCAACACTGAACCACGCAGCCTTATCCGCTATATATAAACTATCACAAATTCATAATTACATCAATGCTGGTACAACCGCATGCTATAAAAAGCTGTGTGTGGAACTACAGCCTGATCTTAACTCAAACAATGCATGGAATTCCAATTCACCCGGGACACCAGTTCTGGAAAGTGCTTCATAAGGCCAATCTGTGACCATACATTAGGGTTTTAGCTCTTGTTACGTATGTAAATAGGTAATGGCCAAGATTCGCGGATAAAATGGATTATGTGTTTAACTATACGCAGATTTGGTTACATTGGCTCCGTCAGGTATAAAACAAAAAACTTAACCCTTGTTATATATTCAGTATTAACAAATAACATTATACCATTAAAGCTGTTCTCCATAGCGTGTATCATCTAGACATAAAACTAACATTAATATATTATTCTATTTAAGTTAGAGCCTTGCGGAAATTGCGACCATACATTAGATTATTACATTACCTTTCCACAAACCATGAAGTATGACAAACAAAGAGCGCTAAGTGCAATGATCCCACATAAAGAGTATCACTAATCAATTAATAACGTTACAGGATTTCCATGTTTTTCGAAAAAACTAAAAAGTGTTATTTATACTAGTAGGAAAGGTCCAAAAATGTTCCTCCATTGACACTTTAGCATTTAAAGTTCTTCATTTGATCTGTGTTTATGTAGAACTTAATTGTGTTTCAATCATATCCAGCTTTTCCTTGCCTGTGTTTGGTAGAAAATTTGTTTTAAACACATCAAAAACACGATTTCAGCAGCCCACTTCCGCTTTAAACCTTCGGTCGACTTGCGGCTGACTCAAGGGGCATCAAAAGGGGTTCTGTACTTCAATGCACGGCCACATCCAGGGAGATATTCTTGTGCACATTTTCTTTATTTTGAAATAAGACATTGAGTGTGTTGGAAAAGCAAAACATTTTGTATGTGGAGACAATTAGAATGGACCAGACATGTATGGTAATAGGTTGATGTCTGGCTATAAGCATCACAGAAGAAAATGGCAGAATTGAATCCGTGTTACAGTAAGACATATTGTCAGGTTTTCTTTCTTTTTGACGGCTCAATGGCAGCGATAACGTGTGTCAGAACTAACTTTTTGTCCCCATTGTGCCACACCTGTTCTAACTGAATCTTACATATCAGTCCAAGCGACATACTGATTGGCTGATTACGATAGCAGTTTCGTGGCAAACACTTCCTCATTGTCATGACAACGGGTGTAAAATCTATACAGATACGTCATCATAACATTGTTGCCATTCAAGAAAAAGTTGCAACGTATCATGTCGCTAACTTACGCATTTCGTATTTTGTTTAGTAGTTTGTCTTGCAGCCCTACTATTCATTATAATGGCCTCTAAGCCACGTCATTTGATGTAAGAGATTTTCAGAGAGAGTTTCAGTCCAGTTCCGGGCACTTTTTTTAACATTTAACATCAAACGGGAAGTTTAAAAGGTAACTGCCCCGTTCAGTCATATAACTGAACCCAACAAAAGATAAACTATTCTGAAATAGCACTTTTCAAAACGTACCGCCAGAGTTTTCAAGCCGGAAAGTCAAGTAGAAGAGAACGGGACTTACAGAGCCTATTGTTTATTGCATGCGTTCCGCGGGATTGGCTATGTCTTTTGTTAAAACGTTGTGCTCCAATTTTGAAGTGGTAAAAATATTGATATTGATCCACGGGGAACTGCAAGATAAGGAGGGTGCTAACATGCGGAATAGCCTTCAGCAACCACTCAGGAGAATGTTAAAGAATTTCGTCTCACTCGAGTCCATCCTTTTGTTGCGACGAAAACACACATAAACTATGTATGATAATGGCGCTTTGCCAAGTCGGTTCGAGTTTCCGTTGAAGTCAACAGCTTTTTGAGTTTGACAATGACTACTACATTGCGAGCATAGCTCCAATCCAATCTCCATTAAGAGGCAAAGGTTGTTCGTAATAAGACGCTTACCGTAATAAGACGCTTACCGTAGTCGCATCCATCACAATGTCAAGTGTAAATACTTCCGTAGAATTCCAGTAACCATGGCGTCCAGGAACAACACAGATTGAGCAAACTATATTCATGTGTTAAAGAGATCCCAATTGCATAAAATGGTCCAATACTTAGTTCACCAGACTATCTTTACTAGGAGTTTAGCTTGATGAATTTTATGTTTTACCACGAAGGTCTGATTATATGATTGAACGATTGAAGCGTCGATGTTAAAAATTACACGATTGTGTATTGAAAGTTTTGCATATGGCATCATAAAATAAGCTAAAATCTGTGTGACGTGTGGGAAATAGAAAGACAAGCAAATCTTCTGGTAAATGCTATAAACATATAGAAAAGTTACCTGACGTACAGTTTCTTCCTATTTAACGTTTGCGACACGTTTACTTTCAATAACCTAAATCATTATTTTCTTTCACAGGAGGATGTACAAGAATCCACCCAGATATCTTAAATTACACATTGACGATGAAACGGTTTCAACTCCAATGCACCGTGAAAACTTTGGTTTTAGTAGCTATTGTTTACGTTGTTATACAAGCGACGTTTTGGAAGACTATAATACCAGATGAAAAGACAACTATGCTAAAGAAGCAAACCCGAGGATTTCATGTTTCTTCGTCGAAAGTCATGAACAAGATGAATGAAACATATCCAAGCACAAATGCTGTACACCCCATGCACACATTTAGAAGCTCTCAGATTAACATGAGTGGATTGCCTATAACTATGCAAAAATTGGCACAAAATAATATTATAGTCCGGGGATTGGCTGTCCGCTCACGTGAGTACTGCGGTCAAAGCGTCACAACCTTAGCACACCATTCAGTTCTCATGAAAGGCGTCATAATGGATACGAACTACATTCACAAAAGTCGGAAAGCAAAGGTGGGTAAAAATGAGCTGGAAATACGACGGGGATTCCTCATGTTAAATAAAAGGTGTAACTATAAAGATTATCGTGATCTAATCAGCCGCAAAGGCCGCTGGGTACGGAATTGGAACTCCTACATCGTTATGAGCGATGGCATCACCTATCACAAGAATCCTTCAATGGATACGTTTGAATATGCTGTGGTAGTGCCGCGTTTCGAATATCTTAACGTTTATTGGACTATATTAGATTTATACAACGTGTATCTGGTTTTGATGCTATTTGAAACACAGCCTGATAAAGCTGCGATTATCTTCGCGGATGAACACCCACGAGGTCAATTGGATCCATTGTGGAGTATTTTTGGCACGACTTTACGAATTACAGAGATGAGCAAGCACAGAAACTTTTTCATGTGTCTTATTTGGATGGCCCATAGGGAGTACAATCCCATTGTGCAATCAAAATTACCGATACCATTGTTCGCAGACTTTCGCGAGTTCGTTTACAAACGTAATGGATATATGGTTCAATCAAAAACCCGCTGCATCGGAGCCTTAAACATAGTTTTAATCCTCCGACCAGATACCGCGAAGTCTGAAACCCGCTTAAGAGGGTCAGTTAGAGCGATCTTGAATTCTGATGCTGTTATTAACACTGCAAGGGAGACTTTTCCAGAACACAACATTGCTGGTATCAGGATGGACACGGTGAACATTTCCAGTCAAATTAAAATCGTCTCCACCACCGACGTTCTCATTGGAATGCACGGGGCTGGGTTGGCTTTTGGCGCCTTGCTCAGACCGGGCTCGGCCGTGATTGAGATATTCCCATATAGATACCGTCGGGACCCTAACAACCATATGGAAATATTGGCTAAGGGCAATGGAGCTTTTTACCTATCATGGTATAATAACGTTCCCCTGCTAGAGGACAAATTTGATTCTATTCATTTACCGATTCCGGCATTCCTGACTCTACTTCGAAGCACAATACACACGATTTGCAATGGCTAGAGGACGGGTAAATAGTCAGTTAGTTTTAATCATGGCCAAACTTCGTCTACATTTTACATATTTGTAAGCGGATATGGTATATATGCAAACATTTTATTTTATGTCTATTTTTTTTTTTTTTTAGCTAAAACTTGTATTTGTTACGAATTTGAGCAACGTTAAGCAAACGTTAGCATTCAATTGTTTTCTAACGTCCACCTGTCCAGGGAATTCCTCGTATTCATTACTCGTTGTTCAACATTATATTGGGGAAAATAAACTCTTTCATTGATGGACCATAATAACGGGAATAGTCATTGTCTAGTGCATAGCAATATATATTTATTAATGCAGAGAAAGAAAAACCGGGTTTCTGGCTAGCAGTGCCAGCGCCCTAACGGACCGAGCTAGAAAGGCTTACGTTACGAAAACGGCATTTCTATCTAGGTAAAAGGCTGTGAATCTTTCTCTACGGTAAACACTGACACAATTACACTGAAGTAGAGTCTTTTTGTCTAGATATTACCCACAACTACTTTGTTGTCGCAACTCCAAAAATCTGGTTCTATATACATATACTGTGTCCTGGGAAATCAGTCCACCCGTACATTTTTAGATTTAACCAAGTAATTAGTAACAGCGAGCGTTTTATAACCGGCAACTCATTTTAACAATACCAGCATAAACTTACTTACGGGTTCAGCCGACTGTAGCTTGTGGCATTCGGCCCCATAGAGCCACGTACTTCTGACGACCAGCACAGCTGTAATCGGTGAGTTATTTTCCACTAAAATACACAGAAACCTAGGGAGATTACACAGCAATTTGAGGTCAGGTCACATTCGCTATGCAGTGTTCTCGAATAAAGCGCTTTTGTTTCGATAAAGCTATGTATCTGTTTTGTGTTCTATTGTGTTGCTTACAAAGCATTTGGTGATGATTTAACTACTCTAGAAATTACTGTCTTTTCCTTACAAGCCCATTGTAGTGCAAACAGAATCCACATACTCGGTACAACGTCCACATCACGGACTCATGCTCAGCCTAAGGGCTTTAAGGGATTGTGCAACATTCAAAGGGTAACTGACGCTTTTAAATAGAAACTTAAAAATAGTTTCAACAAACAATAACCATACCAGGTAAAATCAAGTTGAATTATTTTTGGCCCAGCAAGTGGGCTTCCAATTAATGTATATCTACCACGTATCTATTGCTGGCTGTCTGAGATTACCACCAGTCGCCAAACTCCCATTCCGCAATCTCCCGCGCACATCTATTATTTAAATAAATAAAAATGTGACATGGGTATTTCCTCCATTTGAATGTATGTTTGATGATTGGGAGTTAAACATCGTACTATTAGCGGGTACTCCACTAATGACAAACATTGTATTGTCGGTGTTTGTCAAATAATCGAAAGGAATCATTTTCATAACCACACAGATATCTCCAAAATCACTTGCAAATGTCGGCAATATTCAATGAACCACAGGTGTGCCTCAGTACTGTCCAAGCATAGAATACGTCTAAAGTCACTACCATGACGTCCAGCAGTGAAGGAGTCGTGTCATGACGATTGAGTCTAACGAAAGATAAACACGCTTCGTAAGACTGGCCCCAGAGTTTTAATTTGTGCCACTTCTTTGTCGCCACGCTCGCGCAAACAAGGATGCACTAAGTGCCTGAGTTCCCTTCCCTATAACCCATGTTAACTGAGCCTAAGTGTTAACATTTACAGCGTCAAAATTCAACACCGCGTAACCAATTGAACAATCCATTTGTAAACAAGCGCAGTTCAAAATATTTGGTGTCCCTGGTAGATTTGATCCGCTTAAATATTTACTCCGACTGCTTTCAGGCTTTCCAGCTTTTCTTAGAGAAATGAGGCATCAACTCAAAGCGAACTTCACAACACTTTTTCCACAAGTGAAAATCCTACATGGGAAGCACAGTATTATCTTAGATCACCAAAGCATATAGGCTTGACAGTTTGATTTTTATTAATTTTTTCTTTTTTTCTTTTTTTTTTTTTATGGGAAGGAGGGGGGTTAACACCGTTTTCAGGGCATCTTCATTTATATGTATTTACTTATATACCCTCTCGGCCACATCGGGTTAAGAACTAGCATCTAAACCATCTTATATTATTTCCACAAAAAAAAGCCCTAGAACTCCTTATTGTTATAACAGCTTGCTTCGTTGCTTTAAACGTCTTCAACACCATCGGTGCATTTAAAAATATAATACATCTCACTGTTACCGGCTAGACACGCTAAACCTCGTGAGTCAAATCACGTAGAAAAAGGCGCTATATACATATGAACATGGGTACAACACTGGTTTATGTAACATAATGTTCACGAACAAATATTAACCCTATTAGTGTACGATTACTTAGTTAACCTTGAACAAATCTAGCCATTTTCGTTTTATAGCACGAGTCGATCTGTACGGCAATACGTTTATAATTAGAACGAATAGAACAGGCAATTGATTGTGATGTGTGTGTTTGTGGCTGTTAATTCAAGTTGATGAAATCTCTAACAAAAGTCAAAACGGTCACCGGTGTTAAAAGTCCTTAAATGTTTAGCTACATTTGGTCGTTTATCACGAGTCTGTGGCGCTTTGAAATCTTTCCCTAAAAGAACACAGAAATTATACTCATCTATATATTTAACTTATACTCTTGTCTGACAGCGGTCCTCGAAAGTGAAGATATACTTTATTTTATCAGACATAAGACAAATTATTTTGTTCTTACCTAATTATCATTGATAGTCTTTTTTTCTTAAAATGTATATCCCTTGCTTTGACGTACCTACCTCCACATCACTTTCATCTAGATCGGTAATTGTTTTTGTTTTTTCAATAAACCGGTAATGGGCTAATAAATACTGGTTATAAGACTGGTATAGTTGAAATGGAATATACGTGTACTTATGTTTTTATTGAATTTACACGTATCTCAAGTCTTGCTAATAACTCACTTACGGTAGTAACAGGTGTTACGATTATAGACATAGAACATAGCTGTGGTGGTTTTCAAAAAAGGTAGGAAACAAGAATAAGGAATTTATGTAGGCATCTGAGGCTATCTTTCGCTATGCTTTTTATTTCAGGCATCTTTATTGACCAGACTGATCATCCAGTTAGTCACCTAAGTGATTACAGTTGTTAACGGAAGGCTTATCCGGTGTATCGGTATTAAACGTATAGTGCAAGA
>JAVFBZ010010852.1:0-12041 GCA_032466195.1 Katharina tunicata | reverse complement strand
TTGCTCCAGTGAATACCTTGTTTCATTCATTGCTCCAGTGGAGACCTTGTTTCATTCATTGCTCCAATGGATACCCTATTTCATTCATTGCTCCAGAGACCCTGTTTCATTCCTTGCTCCAGTGGAGACCCTGTTGCATGCGTTGCTCCACTGGATACCTTTTTTCATTTATTGCTCCAGTGGAGACCTTGTTTCATTCGTTGCTCCAGTGAATACCTTGTTTCATTCATTGCTCCAGTGGAGAGACCTTGTTTCATTCATTGCCCCAGTGGAGAGCCCTTGTTTCATTCATTGCTCCAATGGAGATCTTGTTTCATTCATTGCTCCAGAGACCCTGTTTCATTCGTTGCTCTAGTGAATACCTTGTTTCATTCATTGCCCCTGTGAAAGAAAGCCTGTTTCATACATTGCTCCAGTAGAGAACTTGTTTGATCTATTACTCTTATAATACGGAGACCTTGTTTCATCAATTTGACCTTCAGTTGCAACTCTGTTTCATCTTCAGTGTTAATGTTAATATTTTCATAACAACATTTCTCTGATTATCAAATGCTGAACTCTTCAGTTCTTGTGTTGAATCTCTGAGGGTTTTGTCCAATCATGTAGTTATAATTATAATACCGGCGAGAGAGCTTTGGAACTTCCATGGTGGTATACATGATAAGTCTCTATCTAATCAGTTTTTGTCTATGGAGAATGTCAAATTCCAGCAAAATATTTGTGATGGACTTCGTAACGATAACAGTCTTCAAGACATTGAAGATAGGTGTATGTGAGATGATAACCTTTGGGATCAGTTCTGCATACAAAACAAGAGAACAAACTTCCTGTCTATATGAATATTGATTTCATCTCCTGTGAGACTGTGCTTTATCTTTTGCTGCAGATGTGACACATATAAATTCATTTCTTTGATTAAACTGTCTGAAACATTTAGTCTCAACATATCCCTCTTGGTAATATTTGCCCCAAAGATACTGTTGTTGGATGATAGGAGAACAATAGAATAATGTAATACGTGACAATTAATCTGTTTTATTTAAGAAGATTTGTATTCAAATGTCCGGAAGAAAAAAAACAGTTCAAAGAGGTTACATGCAAGGTTTACTCTAAGGAAATGTACTTTTAGTTCATCTGACAGGTTGTCAAGTTTATGCACTTTCGAAATCAACCATTTTCTATTACGTTTCTATTCCAAAAGAAGAAAGATTGTAGACCTACTGCACTTTTCTTTTTTGTGGCTTTCTGGACTTTGCCTCCAAGTAAAAAGTCATGAACAACACAGACTTTGAACGGAATCCTATTGCCATGGTGTCTGACTTCGCACAGATCATCAGTGGCGGGACTGTTTGTTACCGTAAGAAATGAGACTGTTAACCTCCCTCAAATTTTCTTAAATAGCCCTCAACTGGGTTTCATACACAATACAGAAAAAATTTGCTGTTAAATCTACAACATATATAGTGTTCTATCCCGAAAATTTTCTTTAGTGCTTATTTGATTTTTTAGGAAACATATTTAAGAACGAACAAGCGTTTTGATAATTAATATGCGAAAGATCATAGTGACTTCTGTCAAGAACTTATTTCTTTGGGGTATTAATTTTCGATGAACAATTTGAGGACAATTTGTTTAAGAAATAACATTTTAGTAATAAATCATTCCAATCATTTGAGTCCCTCTGACGGACGCAGTGAAACCCTGTATAGAACCCTGATATAATTCTATTAATTCGATAGATTGATGAAGGAAACGGCAACTGTGTCAATAAACTGAAGAAACTGGGTTATATGCTTACATGTAGTTACATTGAGCGCAGAGGAATCAAGATAATGCCTTCTCTACATTATGTTGAATTAACTATATGCTTAAACAAGTTAATTTGTATTTTTGATAAAGTGAGCATATGCTATGTCTGTTGGATGGAAAGTTGTGTACCTTGACAGTTTTAGAAAAAGAACTCAAAGAAAAATACATTTATTGATTTCTCCTCACTGACAAACAATCAATGGTTATTTTTGCAGAGGATCAATTGAAGGACCACCAACGCGTATAGTTGCAAGCAGTTTTTGCTCTGTTGTACTTTCATGAATATTAAGCTTGCTATGTAGTACTAAGTGAAAGGTTGTTTGGTGTAGTTTAATATTTGTCATATAGAGAAAGCCTAACACCAGATAAAAACAAGCTCAACGATGTTGACACGTTTGACAACATTCTGTTCCATACATGCGTGTCCAAAAATTTGTCCGAAAATTACCTCAGCAATGATTCAAAGTGTGTTTTGGAGTAAGGAGGCTCATTCAAAAATGGTAAATATTGTGGTGTGAGTCGGCCAGCTGCAGCAACCTTGACATTATGTCTCTGTCTTTAAGGCAGGCCAACGCAAAGTTCCCAAGCTGATACATTATAAGCACAACAAACACAACAAAGTAGTGTAATTCTGAAGGACAACATACTCATTTTGGTATCAGAAGCGGAAACATGTATGTATTTAAAAGCGTCATCAATATATTTATTTTAAAAAATATATATATATATATTTTAGGAAAGAGTAATTTCACTGGCACAGGGATCTCAACTAATAATGCAGGGTAAATTTTAGAAGTACAAAATCAAAACTGAAATCGGCACTGACACTTTTTTATCTTCAGAGATGGCAAACAGATTAGAATGGACTGCTTGATCTGTATCGATATCTGGATATTCCTCTTATTTTCTTACCCCCTTGTTGTTTACAGTGTAAGGATTTGAGGTTTGTCGAGAGCACTGTTGGAATTTTTTCATGATCTTATTTGCCTTCCATTATCTGCTTGTGTAATTTAAAAAATAAATGCTGAAGTTCTGATCAATAATATCTGCTATAATTCTTTTTTGGCAATGATTGATTTTTTGATGGAAGAGAAAAAATGAGGTTTGAGAGGCAAATTGTAAGGTCTTATTCCATCTAAGCTCTTTTGCAGTCTGACCATGTAATATGTTTGTGGCATCGAATGTAATACTTCCAAGGATAGATCATGATATTACTTCCAAAGAGACATTATGTCTACTTATAAATCAGTTAGGATGGGTTTCGAAATTTTGTTTTGTATTATCTGTTACCCTAAATGATCAACAAATTCGACCCCCTTTACAACTTAAAAAGCTACATTTTATGCAAAGGATAAGAAGTGTATAGAAATGCAATTTTTTTATTTTTATGAAGATCAGACTTTGAATTACCAGAAAATGTAAGTTTTAGTTCCAAATTCACACTTAAACATTTAATAAATTATTTAAAGTTCTATAGAAAGTGAAAACTACGAACATTTAATGTGAATCAGTGGTAGCTATCTTTAAGAGAGGTAGTATTAGGGAGATATGATAATTTTCTCTGACAAATATTATCTACAGTAATGTCTGTTTTTCCAGAATTGCATATCCGAAATTTGTTGAGGGATTTGTTGAGAAGACATGTTGGCAGCCTAGGTTGTTAAATAAGTCCTCCGATGGGAAGTTGTGCTTAGCTTTTATTCTGACCAAGTGTTTTATTCATTTTATTAGACTGGTTAATGTCAAGGCTTTTAGCTTAACTACGGAAATGTTGCCTGAGAAAATGACTTGTTCCTCTAGGTAGACCCCGATCACATGGAACATTGAATTGAAAAACCATTGTCATTGTGGTCAATAAACATTGTTCAGCACTCTGACTGTTTAGTTTACAGCCTTTAAGTGGAAGACAATATTGACTTTTCGCCCTGAAACCAGACAGGCCCTGGTTTGACGAATCACCCAAGTAAAATCTAAAATAATGTACACTGTAAAATTGGATCACTATTAACTTGGATCATTCATTCAATATATTTTTGGGATACATACAGCAGAATCAAGCTTCATGTTTAATTAAGTGAATTTGTCTAGCATGACAATCAGTTTGAAAGCGATACTATCAAAATGATAAGCTTGTGTAAATATGAAAGGTGCCCCTTGAAACATGTATTATCAGCTGACAACACAAAACTAGCCACAGATATTTAACTTAGTTCTTCTTTGTTCTTATTTTTGGGGGTGAGAATGAAGACCAGTGTAAGTTAACTGAATTAGGTTATTAATGAGCTGTTGTGTCGGACTCCCCTCGATATATTGTCTCTACGGAAAACATTTAAATATGTAGTTGTATGTGTGTTACCAGTGATTACAGCATCACCAGATATGGATGGACGTATGAAGGTCTGAGCTTCTACAAGGATTCTTTATACTAAGGTACTTTGAGTGAATTAGTGTTGAAGCAGTATATTAAGCTTTCCAACTCTAAACCTTTGATCAGCAGTGGGTAGCTTTATGTTCTATCATTGGTCTGTCAAAGAACATTGTTATGCATCCTACCCCTCTAATAAGAGGGGGCATATTGATTCTACTTTTTTTGTCTACGTCCGTCCGTCCCTATATGTCTGTTCTGGAGACTTCTCTGGAATGTATCTTGGGTGCTATTTAATTTATGCTTTTGAATTCTTCTCCATATATATGTGCAGCATAGAAATTACTTCACAGGATCATGCAACTTTTCATATAAATTATGCAAATTTGCTGTTTGTTCTAATTTTATTTTCGTCTGAGCCATATCTCTGTCACAATTTAAGTCATCATATTGTCAAGCAATCTCAGATTTCCTTTCCTCTTTTGTTAAAAAAATAAATCACCTTGTCTTACTTAACCTATCGATAGTTTCAATCATAAGTAGCTTTTTAAAGAAAGCTTAAAAAAATAGCGTTACAGCTAGAATTAATGTTTGATATTCTTTCATAAGATATGTTCAAGCCCCCAACAACCCAGTTCACATTTTTCAATGTCATCAAATGTTAAGTTTGTGTCTTCATGTTCACACAGTTTTCCGGTTAATTGTTTATAACTTCGCACGAGGTAATGCTTTCAAAGAGTTAGTACAAGAAATGCTATACAGGAAAGTTTGATATTGATTTAATTTGGTATTAGAACCAATTTTGGATAGGATGGCTGATATCTTGTAGAATGATGCATAAGACATAACCAATTAAACAACCCCAAAAAGAAATAGCAATTCAAGAGAAATTCCAGATAGAGCAGAGGTACAGAATAGGCATTTTGGGAGGGGATATCTTGATGAGGGAGTATTGACTAACAGTACAGATGGGGTGTCATTTGGGTTGTAAAGTCTTTGCAACTGGGAAGTCTTAGCCCTGGGCAACTCGAATACCGGAGGGTTGGAAATCATGCTAATGAACTATCCTACATTGTCATTGTCTCATAAGTGTATGGGAAGAGATATGAGATGATATTGGAAGACAAAAGGTATAATTAGTAGTGTGTAGGGCTGATTACCAATGCTGGACAACTTTTGGTGACAAGGAGCAGACGGTATGAATCATAACACAATTCCCCCTGTCATAACCCACCACACACCGCCTCAAGCTCATCAACTATCACTATCAAAATTTCTAGGGAGAAGAGAGTAAATGGAGTTTTTCAAAATGAGTCAACTCTAAAATAATTACAGGAGAACTTGGTCGTCTAAAAGACCAATCACAGGGAACAAAGAAGGTAACGATGCGTGAGGGTCTGACCCCACAATAAAAGGCGATCAAAATTCCACTGACCAGATAGGGATTTGTTGCTAGGTTGTCTTTTTACCAATTAACTAGGTTGCTCATGAAGACAGTCAATAAGACTGGAGTATTGTGTGACTGCCTATCTCTTGTGGACATGGAGCTGTCAACTGTTCGCTCGCGGGGCCTTCTCTGGCTGACAGAGGCCTTGCATAGCTTCTAGATGCCCGAGGCTTTATGGTAGGGGTGACAGGAACAGTAACAATAAACTGTTGCCATGGATTCACCCCCTCTTGGTCTCCTCTCTTGAGCTTTACCAGATCACTCTTCTTTTTTACCCATGGGGACTTTGCCGTGCTTTCCGCCCAACCCAACCCCACCCGGAGATTTAATGTATTGAAAACTGAAACTGTGAAGTTTTGAGGATTACTTAACCAAATAACCTTTACTCATGGAGTGATTATTGTTGCTATTCTTGTGCCAGTGGTTGATTCAAAGCTGCGGCACATCTCAATTAATATATGTCATCAAACGATGAAATTAAATCTACAAGGTTTAATTATAAGTGGTCTTTAAGTCTGACACTTATTGAGTTGATGCACAGAAGTTGTAACTAGGGTATTATCAAGACATGTAGAGCCTTGCCTTTATTTCAAATTAATCTGTAATTTAATCTCATCAGCCATAGTTATATTGTGATGAAAGTGTGCCAGTTCGAACAAGTGCTCTCGAAATAGATTTTGTTACAAATAGAGTTAGGCGAAGGGTAACAAGGATTTTCAGTTATCTCTTTGCTCCATTCTTTAGTATAAGACACCAGTCGTGTGAGATGTGCATGAATCGAATTTAAGGTTATGTCTTATAAAAAAGAAAACCAATCATTTTCTTCAAGGCTATAATTGTATTTGCCGTTACAGGGACAACCCTTGTAAGACAAGCCGAAAACTCGAGCCTACAAACCTGTAAAAGTGTGTGTTTCTGGAATTCAATTAGCAGTTTGTGTTCACTGCTGGAGTCCTCACCCTATTGGTCTTTTTTCCAGGCCCTTTCTGTTCACACCCTCAAAAAATAGTATTTGTGATAAAGAATCAATACTTTTGATCAGGGTTTTTGAGTTTGATTTCAAGTGTTCCCGTATTGTACAACACACACTTAAATGGCTTCATATACTCTGACAATTCTGGCAGCAGACAAAAAAGGTAATCTAAAATGTCACATCTGGAGATGAATTTGGCTAGTTTGTTGTCAGATTTTGTTTCTTTGTGGGCTGTAAGGCAATTTGGCAAGACAGGGTAATACAGTGTGTATAGCTTTGAATGTCGGACTTTGGAAGACCCTTGATGAGGTGGAATTGATTGCCTGTGTGTACGTTATCGAACGTTTTGAGCCTTTGACAGACCAAGCTTCTAGAGCTTGTACAGAATCTTAATCACATCAGTCTCTTGAATAAATTCTCACTAATATTACCACATTATTTTCAAATGACAACTTGTTGTATTGATGGACAGTTTGTGTTCCTTTTACTTCGACAAACATCTCGATGGAATTGATGACTGTGTCTTTGTTATCAATCGTTCTGAAGAGATCTTTGACAGACCAAGAGTTTGTACAGAATCTTAAACACATAAATTCTCACTAATATTACCACATTAGTTTCAAAAGACAACTTGTTGTATTGATGAACAGTTTGTGTTCCTTTGGCCTCTACAAAACATCTCAATTAATATATGCTTCTTACCTCCCCAGCTGCTGGTTGCACAGATATTGAGATATTGCCCATTGATTGATAAAACATTATCCGTTATTTTAGCTTTAAATATTATGTATCTAGCAAGTAGACCTTGCATACGGTACATAATTGACAAGTCTCTGCAAAGGGATTATTTCTAACTCTATTCAACCACCATTATCAATGAATACTATACAAGCATTAGGAAATAAAATTGGTATAAAATTGTTCAATTCCCACAATCATTACAGGCCTTTTCATCAGAATTTATTCCATTCTACAACTGTCAGTATGTTGACCAGAAAGATGAGCAATTCAGTTTCAATTAATATTGTAATATCCCGACAGTACACAGGTTCAGAACTAGTTAATTTTTAGTGCAATTTGAACTAAATTTTACCACAGTTTTTACTAGGAATTTTGTGTTTTTGAAGAAGATAAATCATGGTTGTGTGAAGATCTATTTTTGAATTTGTTTTCTGTGCAATGTTTTGTGTTAAAGGTAAATTTCACCTCTAAAATTGGATAACCCATCAGACAGTCTTATTCTCTCATGTAAATGTAATGGTAGGTAACCCAGCTGCTTTGTAAACAGGAATTAATGACAAAATCTTTGAGAAAGGTGTTTTGAGCTTGATGCTCGGAATAAAGTGGTTAGCCTTTTGCTCCTTATCCACTCAGGGTGGCCTCCTCGTCCTTAATGACCTACATGTTCAAAATCAATGTTTGATCTCATTGTGGTTAGATTGAATGAGATACCTGTGATTGTTTTTCTTACAAAAGTCAATATAATTGAGATACCATTGCTTTAACTAAAAGAAACATGGTTGTCTCCCAACTGTAAATGATAAATTTTTGCTTTATGTTTAAAGAAAGTAATTGTTGAAATAATACTAAGTGACTATCTGAATGAATTGAAGTTCTTTGAACATGTGGTACAGTGTACACTGATTCATTAATAAAACAGGATGAAACTTGTTTTGTTATTTTGTTGTTTTGGAATAAATTATGATGGTTTAATAAAGGGAAATATAGAAACTAAATCCTGTTGTTTTTTGGAGCTGTGACTTCGGTCAATATGTCAAATTCTTAAAGGTAATCACAGTATACAGTTTTCTCTGTACTTTGACTCCAACAGGGTGTACTTGCATATTGATCAGTTTCCTTGGAGGATCCCCCACATTCATCCCCATTCCTCTACAATAAAGGTTGCAGGGTCATGTTTTTGACCGGTAACAGTAAAGGTCTGTCAACATTGACATTGACACAGTCTCCTCTCAGACATCTATAATATGCTAATGTAATCTCTGGCACTTTTGACCAGCTTGACCAACGGAGACCCTTCGTCTATTGATTGAAACCTTATTTGCCCTAACTTCATCACCACTTCCTTTTGGAGGGAGATTTATATCCTGACCATTGGCATATCTCCAAGACTTGACCAGGAGTATTTCCCCTCTACTTTACTCGTGAATACTATGAGTTGATCGACATTGATTGAATCACAAAATATAGTGATCACCTATATTTTGACCAAAACTTGAGGCGGGATATTCAAAAACAAATCCTTCTCGCACAGTTGGTTTTATTGGTACAGTTTCGAACACTATGAACCTGGTATCATTTTGAAAATATTTTTTGATAAATTGATATTTATATCTTCAGACAAAGACACCATCTCTGTCAAGTGAAAGCATAACATTTAAGATAGGATATTTCTTCTGTTACTCCGGATAATGCCTTTTCCTCTTTTCTTAAATGCTGAGTTAATTTCTAACTACCCTAAATCCTCAACAAATTCGACCTCTAAGGGCACAAACTTTAAGTATTTTATTGAATGTTTAAGTGTGAACTTGGAACTAAAACTTACAATAATTTAAAGTCTGAACTTCATAAAAATTTCAAAATTGCATGTCTACACTTCTTACCATTTGCATAAAATGTAGTTTTATAAGTTGTAAAGGGGGTCGAATTTGTCGAGCATTTATGTTAACCTAGCTTTCATATCCAGGATTGACCTACCGTATGAAGTATTGAAGATGAATTCAGGCAGCTCAATTTTTAGTTAATACTAGCATATTTATCTTGATAATATCTGGCAGTATTCTTGTCACAGCTTTGTGCAGGGTTTTATTCTATATGTCTTGCATTGAATCTCTGAGGCTTTTCTCCATTATGTAGTTAAATAATGATGCTCTGTAGAGAGATTTGGAACTACCACATGATAACAGTCTCTATTTCATCACCTTTTGTCTGGAGAATGTCAAATTTCATTAGAATATATGTGATGAATTTCCTAATGATTACAAAGCCACAAGGAGATTTGACAGATTTACTTAAGTTTCTACCATTTCCTATTGTACTTTGGAGACGTTTACTTGGGCTCAGTACTGCATACAAAACAAGAGAACAAACTTCCATTTTATCTGACATTATTGATTTCATCTCAGACAGGACGCTGTTTCATCTATTGCTCCAGACGTGTCCAATGTAAAATAGTTCCCCCTTAAGATATCCCCTTTGATTCTTTTTGTCAAAACATGCTATTGTGGAGTCATGCGGTAATAGATAGCAGTTGATCTATACATAGTTTCCCCATAAGATTATATAAGGAATATCTTCTTTGCCTCTGTACTTTACTTCCATCATAATTGTATTTTAGAAAAAATTGTTACAGATAAATATATAACATGTAGCAGCAAGAAGAAACCTTCAGTCAATTTTGTTGACTAAATGTTTGATCATTCTGTATTTATGTAATATCTGTAAACCATATGTGACCAATTTCAAATGTTTTTGGTCTATTGAGCTACGGTCGGTTGTTTTAGACAGGATACAGCCTTTTTCTGTTTTTGGTAAAACAATATAAAGACACAGCTGTTTTTGCCCATCTTCAACACAATTAAACGATGTACAGACGTGCTCACATCAAAAGGCAAATTAGCGCGGTAATTACCGCGCTGTACCGCGCTATTCCCCTGCTGTCCCGCGCTTTCCCGCTGTGATGTGTAACGAAAATCGGATTTCCAGGCGGCCTGTTTACTAATAGCCGATTTACCTCTACTACAGCTTGCGTATACATCCGCCAGCTGTGCTGACGTGGGAACATATGAAAACATTTACGTTAATGATTTCCGTGATGAAATGGCAATAGCGCACGACAAATATATTATACATGTAGGCCTACAACAACAACAACGAAAGGCGCGACGTGTCAATTTAGTTTGCCAAAAGTAGACTATTGTAGGCCTAATAAATTCCCCAATAAATGCAAACGATAAATGCATCATTGAATGTTATTCTTATGGTATCATCATCAAGTTTGAAGACACATCCGTATCTATTATGTCTGTAGGCCTTTCATAGTTCTCACACAAAGTTTATTGTATTTGACTGTATTTAAATAGCCTATAAACATTGCGTATTCCGCTACAATATTACTGCATATTTGCTGGTTCCCATGTCGGCATAGTGCGGCCAAATTCCCATAAAAGTGCCTTTCTCCTGAAAGTCTTTTTATTTCTGAATTAATTGGGTGTACAGGAATTTGGTAATGTCAATTTTAGTATTGATATTATCTGTGTAATATGTCATGTCTATATACGGTTTCATGCTTGATCTTTTCAGTTTGAAGGCGGGCGGTTCATTATTGGTGATATCTGTGTTGTCGATTCCATAAGTGGACACGAAGATGGTTCGATTGGATTACAATAAACATGAAATAAAATGTGTATATTATTTGCGATGTACATGTATACAAGTCTAATACGACATGCAATTATATTTCATTATGAATCAATCTGTGTGCATGCTAATATCAGATTTCAACCATAATTATGGTTCCATAACTGTACATGTCGGCACAGCTCTTTACAGTGTTTGGGTGGTCAAACAATTCTTACCATGACCTACTATATGCATATTCTTATCAGTTTTCTTCTGTATGTTCAATCAATTATTGACATAAGTTTGATCTTATTGCGATAGAGAATAAAATATTTATGTCCAATCTATTTAATATTTAAATTGTTTGTCTTTTTCGATTTGTAATTTACCTACATGTACTAGACTTATTCAAGGTTTGTATTTATAAACACCAGAGGTCAACCATAATTATGGTTTTATAACCGTATGTACGGCCCTCTTTATAAGGTGTAATTTAGTAGCCAGAAAATAACTTACCTTCACACAATTACTTACCTTTCTTTACAAAATATTCTGTTATCTTCTTAATTTTCATTAAATGTCTGAATTTTAACTGATATTTGTTCTACATAAATCAATGTATTTCCTAAGACACGATAATGCCCTGTACCACAGATCGGAAGATTTGTATATTAACACAATTTTTATAATCTTGACTAATAGGTTAAAGATCGTTGATCTATAATCTATAAGCCATCATTATAAAACACGGCACGATACTAAATTCAGCGTGCCTTACCAGCAGGATTCCAGTGGGGCAAAATTGTCTCGGCGTGGATGAATGATTTGTTTTTCAACAACACCGGAAACTCTTTGTTTATTTCCATAGTTGTTTTGAGTAAATAAAATATATATATAGACGCTGCAAAATGTCATACACTACCGTTTTATGTTTGCCTCACCGATTCTACCTACTTACCAACTTTCTGCCTTTATAGCTACCATTAAGTCTTTGAGATCCATCCATCACCATGTCTCGACGAGTCCAACAAAAAGGTACGATAACGTGTAACGTTAGCCGATTTATATAGTTAAAAATATATTGAGGG